>JAKTWG010000014.1:0-207679 GCA_030560915.1 Pichia sp. NRRL Y-12824 | reverse complement strand
CAAATCTCTTTGCCATAGAATACGCCCTCGGTATAACTCACTTACCCCAAGCGCGAAGGACTTACCCCAAAATTAAGGATATAAAACCACCGGTTTTCTAGCACCACTCGAATCACCCAGTACCAACTATCTTTAATCCTATTGTAATTCATGATTGCCCTTTAATATTACCCTTTTAGGTAATTCTTTATAATTGCCCTCAAAAGGTACAATTCCTGTGCAAAAGTGCATCTGTGCACCACGACTAACTTCTTGTGATAAAATCTAACGTCTAAGACAAACTACTTCCTTACAAAATAAGAAACGCCCGTGTAGCGTAATGGTTAACGCGTTTGACTTCTAATCAAAAGATTCTGGGTTCGACTCCCAGCATGGGTGCAGGCGTTTTCTTTAATTTTTTGAAATTATTACTTTTATGATTTTTTGAGTTTCGTGATCGGTTAATTAATTTTTATGGCAAATTGGCAAGAAACAAGGCCAGTAAAAATACATGGCCGAAACTCTTTTTAGATCAATTATTCCAACCTTTTTTTGCATACCAACCCGATATGTTCAAGCAAATGTTGCGAAGCAATTCATCAATCCTTCGAATTAACGGTTTGGTCAAACCTAGCCCTAGAATCCATGGCTTAGGAATTAGGAAATTTTCATCTTCACTATATAAGTTAAATTCATCTTCATCGGGTAAACAAGAAACAGAAGAAAAGCTTACTGCGCAAGAAAAGGCAAATCGTATTATTTATCATGTCAAGGCAGGTTCTAGACTTTTACTTTCTTCATGGTTAATTATAATTGCTGGGGGTGCAACATTAGTTACATCTTATTTGGTTGCCACTGAATTATTTTCTCCCTCGGGAGAAACTTCAACTTTCAATAGAGTCGTCAATCTCATCGAAAAGGATGATAAATGTTTACAGCTTTTAGGATATTCTGCTTCAGAAGTAGAACAAGGAGGAATTAGATTAAAAGCTTATGGTGGAATGTCACCAGATATGTGGACAAGAAATAAACCCGTACAAGCAACCAAGTTTACGGGAAAAGACGAAAAAGAACACATGATTATGAGATTTTTTGTTGAAAGTGGAAAGACCATCGGTATTGTTAATTTAGAGGCTATTGAAGAAAACTTCATTGAACAAGAACTTGTTTATGTGTCTCTTGATGTGAAAGGACACAATAGACATTATCTTATTGGTGGTCCCCAACTTTCGTATGCACAGAGAAATCTAAACTTGTTTAATTCTAATGGGTTCCTAGGTGTAAAATGGGGTTCTTCCAAGAAAGATTAGTTTATTTAGTGTATATTTCTCATGTTTATAAATTTTTATGGTATATCAAAATGGTATTTAAAATAAAAACTTCACTATAAAGAGAGATATTATAATATTTATTGATATTATGTTTAGGTATGATAAATTTTGCATAAGACTGAAACTTTTATTATTCATTGGCAAACTTATATCATCATCAAAGGTATATACATTCTCCTTGTGCGGCTCAGTCAGATCTCCTATTTCTTTTTTAACCCCTACTAAATATTTATTCCAATCTTCAAGAACTTCTTCTTCACAAAGTTTCCCATCAAAATCCAAAAGTTTCATATAATTATTTAATGATTTCTCTTTACTTAATATTTTTGCATTGTCATAAAAATTGCAATAATTAATATTACTTTCATGAAATGTGTAGAATAAATTAAAAGCAATTGAATATCTTTGTATGTTATTACAGCTTGCAAAAACTCCATAGTGTCCCTTTTTAGGATCATTTAATATAGATCCACAATAGACAACAGAACAAATTTCCTTCAATAAAAATTCATCATTTTCATAAATTTTTGTCCCATTTATATTTTGATTGACAACACAGCTAATCATAGACATGATACAATCACACCTACTCGAACGAGGCGAATATGGTAAAAGATTTGAGTTTATACTTGTTATGTTGACCATTTTACATGGCTTATCCGCTTTATTAGTTTCCCATAAATCTACTTCAATAAACTGATCGTTAGATATATAAAAATTAGGCCTATATTTATTATCACAATTCAGATAAGCAATTAGATTCTTATTTAACCAATATTCAGAATTATTATTGATTTTAATTCCCACGGGAACATGCCCCAGATGCTTATGAATCATATATTGTTTTAAATCCCTAACAGCTGCTTTAATAAATGGTAAGTTACGATATGTTTGATTATCAAAATTTGATGTTACTGTAAATCCAAATAAATTCTCAAAATTTCTATTTCTATTTTTCTTTTTAAGGTTATCAATAATTATAGTAAAATTATCAAATAAATCTAGGTTCCATGTTGTGTCAATGTAACCTAAATGTACAATAAAATATTCATCAGGTTGTTCAAATTCTTCATAATTAATACTTGTGGCATCAACACATTTAATTTGTAAATTGCTACGGAAATCAAATTTAGTATGATTGTTCAGAAATAAAAGGTCACCATTACTTACATAAATGAAAGGTAAGGCTGTTTTATGATATTTCTTTGAGCCAATTAAAAAATTAGACTTCAGCTCTATATTGTTGAACAATTTTAGTAGAGAAAGATCTAAGTCTGCAGAGCAATCTGATAAAAAACTTAGGAATAAAATAAAAGCCAACGGTAAATATGAAATCATTTAATATATTATATCAAAGAGATAACACTTCTCTAAATATAATAAACAAAAAACAGATTTTAGTAAGAAATAAACAAAACATTCAATAAAACTGAAAAAAAAGGGCTCAAAAAAGGGCACCTTTGATCTTTTTTTTCAAATAAAGCCGATTCTTTTCATCAACGCAAAAAACGGCTGCAAATTATATCTTCTTCTGAACAAAAACAAAAACATCCCATATAAATTGGTTTTGCACCACCATTTCAAATTGTATTTCCAGTTAATATCTTCTTTAGACGAATCATCCAAAACTGTAATAGGATCGTCTGTAATAATTCCTTCCAATAAAGAAGAACCATTTGATAAAGTTGAGATATTAATCGCTTCATTTAATTCGGTGTTATTATTTATAGTCCAAAACCATAGTTTGATTCCATTTTCATTCAACCATTCTATCATTTCAAGCTTATCATTTTTTCTATATAAAATCAAATTAATGATAGAAACAGCATGCAGTTTAGCAGCTGGATCAATTGTTTTAATATCTCTATGGAATTCCTTTGCTGCATTGATGTCAAAAGTAATATTAATAACAGTAAAAGCAGATAATTTTTCCGGGATATAAAAATCCAATTTCCAAATTCCAAAAATAATCTTATCCTTCCAATAATCCAATCCATTAATTTCAATAAACTCCTTCCAGATTAAATCATATAATTGAATCGGATCATTGTCAACTTTAATATCTAACATCAGCTTAATTATCCTACCCTCATCCTCGTAACGTTCGTTGACGTCAACACACCATTCCAGAACGTCTCTAAATAATGGCATCTTTGATCGTGGTTCCCTTAATGTTAATAATTGATCCAATTCCCCCACGTAATTTGATGTTGTAACATTGCAATCTTCACCGAACACCCTTAAAGTGTCAACATCATGCGCAATGACAATGTAGCCATCAGCAGAAACATGAAGATCAGTTTCGATAACATCACATCCAGCTTCAACAGCCGCTTGAAATGCCTTAATTGTATTTTCAGGATAAGATGATTTATATCTATAGACACAGTAAGCACAATATACGTTTATAAATGTTAGTATGAATATAAAAAATAAAGTTTAGGATATAGTCTCTATTTTCAGTTCATAATTTCGCAAAAGCCAAATATAGATCGATGTTATGAAGCAAACAATAAATCAAAATAGCCATACATACCCTCTATGACCTGCTAACAGTAACGACATATTTTTTTCTATTACGTCTATAACTCAATAGCTTTAGAATATATCCATGTATAGAGCAGTTACTTCTCGACTCACCTCAGGAAACAACGGAAAGACCAAGACGGAAAGAACAACGTTCCCCTGCGGGGGTGAGTGTCGATCGAGCCGGTCTGCGAATTTTTTAGATGCTATCTTTTGGATGCACTTCTTCTACAAATGTTGAGTTGACCCAATAGGAAAAAGGTTTTCCTGTTTGATGTTCATCTTTGAAATCAAGAAAATGACTCAGAAACTGCTGCATCAGACTAGTAATGGAAATAAAGAAGGTGTCTTTCTTTAAAAAGTCACGGTCTCTTTAAGTCGTATCACAATTGAATGATCTACTATCTTCGTCTAAGCCTTTTGAAATATTTTCTGTCGGTGTTATCTACCAACTATTGTTACAAGTGAGCGAGTGACTGTTGATAACTAAAGCTATAGTTACTGATGATTCATTTATTCCATTTGATTCAATCAAGGGGCGTTCCTCACTATAGAGAATTAGTACTTTTGACTGAACCATATTATACTAAACTTTATTGTCCAAACAACGGCATATCAGAAGAAATGATGTTTAATATGGTTTTCTTTACCAGTTAAACTAGTTTTTGTTCTCTGAAATTACCGATTACTGGGAACGATGAACTATTTCTATGATAGGTTGAGGTTATCGATACTAAGATAATACTTTGAATTATGCACACTCTCATAAATATAAAGGATTCTGAGATTTTTTATAATATTGACGTTGGAAAATGCCTTAATAATACCATAAATGGTAAAAGCAATTTTGGATCAATACAGTCATTTAGAATATTAGCTGTGGTATTATAATAATGGTTGCAATAACAGTAGTAATAATAATAGTAATAATGGTGCTAATGGTATCAACAAATACCCTATTACAATGGAGTATTGTGAAACACTAATAACACTTAGTTTGATTTTTATCCCTTTTTTTGGCAAGACAGAAAAATCTACATGCATTGACAGTTATCTAATATCATAGAATCACCAATTTTAACTTAATAATAGTAAGCTTGATAGTTAAAAATTAGATAATTGACAATTAATCAGATGATTAGTGATGTTCTTAAGTAATTGACAATACAATTAAAACCAATCAATACAAAATTATCTTTTTTTTATTTTTAAATAAATAATAATATTAATATTAACTAAACAATAACACACAACGACACCATCTACCTGCACCGGCAAGTATGCAACACCAAAAGAGTCAAGAACAGAAAATTGGTCATAATAAGTGGCTGATAGTAAAATAGTAATTAACAGTGAAATTAAATTTGAAAATAACGGCAAAAAGACGTACATTTTTTTTGATATTGATAACATGAATAATGATAATAAAGGCAAAGATAAGGATCATTTATATACACCAGTGACTTAGACATACTAGCAATATCCTCGTGATACCGAGCTTGAAAAGTTGATTAATTCCAGAATTGATGAATGACATCTAGGATATAATAACGGTATTAGCAGCATAAATTAAATTAAATACAGGTAAAAATGAATTAAACAAATAAATGAAATGTAAACTAAAATTGAAAACGAACAATTAGATCAAATAAACGTAAATTGGATTAAATAAACAAATTATATTAAAAAAGGAATTTGAAAACAAGGGTTGACTGAATAAAATAAAGCAAACAATCAAAAAAACTGAACACAAAGATGAATCAGGCAATCAAGTTGGAAACTGAAACATCATAATATTATATTTTTTCAATCATCATCCTTATTTTGGCTATTTCTGTCAAAAGTATTACGGCTATTTATCTGATGATCTTGGCCAATGCTTCATTCACACTTTTATCGATTGATCTGCAAAATTCGCTATTAACAAGTTTGATAAGATCTCTTTTCTCGTAGTCAAATTCAAAATTAAATAATGGCCACACAAAATGTTCTCTTTCTTCTTCATCTGTACAAACAACTTGATAAGCGGTATAAAGTTCTGATAAAAACCGATCTCTAGCAACATAGTAAACAAATCTAGCATGATGCCCAGATTCAAATTGCATTTCATTTCTTGAGTTAAAATATTTATGATTGGACAGTTTCAGAGCAGTTCTTTCGTGTTTAACCCAATATAGTGTAAGATAATTTGCAGTTTTTTTTTTAAAATCTGCGGTGTCTTCAAATTTTAATAAATTGAATGGAATTATTTTGGGTGTAATCTCCGTTGGTCTTGTTTCTGAATCTATCATAATTTCTCTTATAAGATCATTACCGTCAGTATCATAAATAAAATATTGTAGGCGTTTTGACTCAATCAATTTATTAAGCACCTTTTCATAATTTTTATTGAATTTTTCATCCAATCTTTCTATAATTTTATTATGTATGACTTTATCATATTGATTGAAATCGAAATTTGAAATTTGGTCCGAAGAATAAACATCAAAAAAAACTGTGGTAAAATCGAACTTTGAAATATATGGACCGGTGTCATAGGTAACATCTTGAATAGTTGAAAAAAAACCTTCATTTGCTAAATAACCTGGATTTTTAGTTAAAAATCTAGCATGTTTTTCGATATTACAAATTCTTGTTACTTCTGTTAAATTAGATTTGAACTTTCTCAGATTTTTAAAATCAATTATTAAATTCGGATATCCAGATTGATAGCTACCAAATGAATTATTGAGACTGTTATATTTTTTCTTTCTGATAAAGTTTGTATTATTAATTGAAAATCTATTTTCAATGTGAATGGCAGAACGTGGTATAACATTTTGGCTTTTAGCAATAGTAGTATTATTATTGGTTGCACGTTTCCTTAAGAACGAACCTGATATAAAATTAAAGTTGTTGTTTGTATGATGTTCACCATCCGAATTGGCCATAAAAGTTCTAGTACTATTATTATTCAAATAGTTATTAACTATTGGATTATTAGTACGAGCCAAAAGTTTCTTCAAAATTGAAGACAGTATATCATTTGAACTGATAGTAGTATTAGTATTAGTTGAATGTTTCTTTGAATTCGAACTTAGTATGAAATTTGGAGTGTTAGTCGCAATAGCTAGAAAATTTCTTCTTGTAATAATTGGATGGATATCACCTGTTAAATTTGTGTCTTGGTTGATATCATAGATCAGAGGGCAAATATCATCAAAAATTGATTTGAAAGTTTTATAGGACTCTGGTTCAATTTTATGTGTAGGAAATGCCAAATTGTTGGGTGCATTACCTGAATCGCTTCGAACTTTTGTATCACCTGGATAAACTGATGATGATGAGCTTTGTGATTGTGATTGTGATTGTAAATGCTGGTCTTTTCCTTTTTCATCCATAGTTTCATAGAAAGATGAACCCAATTGGCATTCGTTGAATGGCGGCTCATCATTTTCTCTTTCCCGATCCACAATATTGATCTTTTTTCTTGAAACACTTTCTTCAATCGCTTTCTTATCTCCAACAACTTCATGATCATTCTTTTTCATCTCTTTATTTTCTTTAGTTTGTCTTTCTACGAGTGTATCTTTTACTGTTTGATTTGCCCCATCTTCCACTCTTCCTTTTTTGACTTCTACTTTTTTTTCCTTTGCCTCAACTCCTTCATGGTTTTTTTCAACTTGGACTGCTTCCTCTTCAACAGCAATATCTACTTTTTCTGTAACATGTGCATCTTCTAAAACTTTTTCGGCTTCATCTACAATTTTGACTTCAGCATTCTTTACTTTCGTCTTTTCTTTTACTTTACGTGGAATTGTACTGTTCAGATTTAAAATTTCATTTATGTTTAGATTTACACAATGTGGAAATTGAAAATTTGTGGCCCTTAAAGATAAAGCTGAATTTGAGTTAGACATGGAAAAATCATTTTCATTTTCATTTTCATTTTGTTTTTCGATGATACAAATTAATGAAGGATTTGATACTTGTATTGCATCTATAGAATGATCAAAATCACTAATTAATGGATAACTAACATTAAGTGGTTTTGTGCATGAAGATTCTGTTCTTGAATTGATTAACGATTCGTTTGAATTATCAATTGTCACAGTTATTCCTTTATGTAAATCATCCATTGATTTGATACTAGTTGATTTTTTGAGTGATGTAGTATTATTGGACTCAAATGATAATGTGGGATAAGCATTAGATTCTAACTTTTTCGGGGTACCAGACTTATAACTAACTCTATTTCCTTTTGGATTAAACAAAACTTTAAGTGGAATTCGTGAACTATGTGTTCTACTATAAACTGATTGATGGGAACCTGTATTTCGTGCAAACCGATTCCAAGTGAATGGGA
The DNA here is from genome assembly GCA_030560915.1 of Pichia sp. NRRL Y-12824. Lineage (NCBI taxonomy): Eukaryota > Fungi > Ascomycota > Pichiomycetes > Pichiales > Pichiaceae > Pichia > Pichia sp. NRRL Y-12824. Next base: position 199,498 of record JAKTWG010000014.1, on the reverse strand, counting down.
CAACCGGAGTAGTGTTTTCTAAATTCTCAATGGCTGTAATTTCTTCATCTTCAAGTGTGAAACCCATGTCTATATAAGTAACAGAACTGGACGGACAATATGAATTATCATCTTCTGCATGTTCATTGATGTGTTCTGACATAAAATTTTGTTCAAGATGAGATTTTATATCAGTTTTAAAAACATTGTGATGAACAGCTTGCAATATTTGCTCATCATTAAATTGAATAATTTCGCTTGATTGATCAATACCACGAAGATCATCAATTTGAGTAACTGATCGAACATCACCTGATTGAGAATTTGATGAAATATTAATAATTTGTAAATCTGATGGAACATTAATATTATTATTAGCTGAAATAAAAAATGGAGCGTTTTTACGTTTTGTGTTATTCCTGAGCTCATATAATAATTCATTAAAGTTAAGTTTAATCTCCCTCCAGGTACTTGTACGTACTAACAAATCAACATGAATTCTTGATGCATAAGATTGTCTTAAATATTCAGTGGGTAAATACTTAAGATATGAGGTAAACAATAATTTTTTGATCTCATAGGAACATGGGATAATCCAACCGGTTCTAATAACTTGCTGATTCTCATTAACTGACTTGAAATTATTTGCATTCAATAGATCTTCAAAATAAAAGTTGATAAATCTGTAAAACGAATATGGATGGTACATATCATTTAAGGAGCATCCATCAACCCAGTCAGTATCTTGATATAACCTATTAATAATTTTAAATTCAGCTTTCCTTTCTTTTACTGTTTGATGCAAAAAATTAATTGTTTGGCTTGAAGTATATTTCGTGATCACACCGATAAAATCAAATGGATTAGACAGGATATTTTCTTTAATGGAAAGATTAATATCTTTTTGCTGAATTAGGGGGTTTCTACTATAAGAATTGATAGTTGTATTTTTTGAAGTGTTATCAATTGAGCTTTGATCTTCGGTACTTTCCGTAAAACTATCACTTGAATTGAACTTACGTCTAATTGAAGTGCCTGTTTTAATTGAGGAAAAAAATCCTCGGCTGGCAGTACATGCTCCATGAATAAAGTCAAGATTGTTAAGCCCGGATGATTGATTGAAAATTGGAACATTAGTTTTTTTTTGATTTTTTTGAAATTTTTCTAATCTTTTTTGGACTTTGTAATTTTTTTTTAATTGATTTTCAGTTGTCGTTTGTTCAAATAATTCACCGTTATACCTTTCAGACTGACCTGTTAATAAAATTGAAATAAATTCATCATATGTAGTACACCCATCCATCATATGTAAATGGAAATCATAAGAATATAAGTATTCAGAGGTTTCAAATTTATCTAGATTGAATGAAAAATACCTTTTTTCAAGATCTCTAATTTTGGAAAAATCAAATTGGGGTATTTTAACTTCATTGATGGAAAAAATTTGTTTTAAATTACTTTTGAGAGACATATGTTTAAGAGTAATGTAGGAAACCAATGGCGATGAGTCGTGATTAATTGATAAGATTGCAAGTGGAGATGATTTAATATTTTTAATCGAAAACAATTCAGTAAACTTTAAATAATTATGCATTGAGAATCTCCATAGAAATTGAGGTTCATCTAGATAGGAATCAACTTCATCGGTATCTGGAATAAAGTTATCCGGTGTAACCGTATAAATTTTTTTTTTGATCAAATTACCTTTAAATGGGTAATTTATGGTACACCTAATTAAGCTAACACGATACAAAATGTAACATTGTCTTTGCAAAATTGTATAAGCTGCATTTCTCAAATCTCTTATGTTGAAATTCAAATAATTACACCTCCTAGCTTCAATGAATTGGGCTGTACCATAAACTGATAATGTTGTTGGTGCAAGCTCATGGGATTCTGCAAAAAAGGGTCTGCAGATTGGGGGATCAAACACGAAATGCATTTTTACACGTAGCAAAAAAAAAATTGTTCGAAACCTAGGAAATGAACTTGATAGGTCGGAGCAGCGTTAAAAACCAATAAATTTCTGTTCAACTCTAAACTACTAAGGTCTAAAGCCCTAAGGGAGGGTTGTAGCTGCGGTAGTTGGCGGGAAGACAAAAAAGAAATCAAAAGAAAACCGGCAAAAGCTTCAAAAAATCAGAGAAAAAGGGGATGTAAAAACGTCAACAAACACACAAGAAAATTCCCATTCCAACGTACAGAAAGAATGCTTTTACAAAATCCGGTAAATTCCAGATCTCCAACGGGGAAAACAAAAGAAGTCCCCATTTTAAATCTGGCATTTTTCCCAAAGAAGAAATGCTAAAATTCTCTGCGATGCTGAAGATACGACACCTGAAAAGTTGCCAATATTGCTTTTTTTATTTTCGCATTTTTTTTGAATTTTCCAATGCTAAAAGCATTTGTTAAAAAATCCATAATAACGCCAAATAATAACAGCCAATGCTAAAGTAAAAGCCATCCAGCAATAGAAATAGATGTATTAGTAGATATGTAGAACTTTGGAACGATGCTTTGCTAAACTTGTATGTAAAAAGAACCTTCGAGGTAATCTGGAGTTATGCCACTATGCCGGGACCATTGATATAAAACAATGAAGTAAGCGTATAATGTGAAATAATTCCATGATGTTGCACATGCGTGGTATATATGACATTTGCAGTTGAAAAAACACCCTTGGAAAAACAGAAAAAACAAACAAGAAAAGAGAACAAGTATAACACAGTGATTAGCCACCAAAAAAGCATCGCCTTCTTCTCACTGACCTTGGTGCGAACTCATACAGAGAGTGTCAAGTTTTACGTTTTTATAGACAATGTGTATAACACGACTATAAACTCACTTCGACTAAAAAAAAGCTAATTAAACTGAAATTCGAAAAAAAACTAAACCAACCCGTATTTTTCTTTTTCCAAAGGATTCATCTTTTGAAAAAAATCTGTTGGACTAGTAACCATTCCAAGAGCTCTTTTACTCAGTGTATCTAAATTTTGCAAACCAAGCAAATAACTTGCATTGACCCAACCGAAACCTTCAGTAGCAACACCTTTGAAACCTGATCCTTGATTACCGTATTCGGCTTCGACTTTATGAGGTTGTCTTTCACTTGTTGCGTCGTATTTTTCAACAACTATACCGTTAAAATCAACAAATGCTAAAGTCATAAGATACAGCCATCTATAAGATAATCTTTGTGCAATATTATGCTTATCATAATTTTTCAGTCCATCCCAAATTACAATTTGATGCGGTGCCCATGCAAATGGATAATCCCATTGTCTTGAAGGTTTTGAAACCCCAATTTCACCTCTTGATTGCTTTGTACCCGAAACCAAACCACCAAATTCTTCAAATTTATGCAATGAATTGTTAATTAAAATATCTGCTCTTTCTTTTGTGCACAAGCCTGCCCATAAGGCATAAAATGCAGTTACTGATTCATAGTTTGACTGTTGTTTAGTTTTGACGTTATAATCAAAATAAAGAGATTCCTTTTCATTCCACATATATTTTTCAATTAAGTGTTTCCTCTTTTCTGCTAATTCATCCCATTTTTCGCTTGTTTCAATTGTACCATCATTTGATTTTAATTTATTATCAAAATAAGTTTTAATAACATATGAAATATCCTTTTCATATTTATATAATAAACAATTCAAATCAACCGTTGCTAGATTTGCACAAACGCCTTCTAATCTATAAGAAGTATCATGACCTGATTCTCTAACTGCTCTATCATGTAAAAAGTATTCATCCAAATTAGGTTCATTAATTTTACCATCGTTATATTGAGATTGAAACTCTTCAAAGGATAAATTATATTTTTCACAATAAGGTTCTAAAAGTTCATAAAAATGACTTGCTTCAGTTTCTGGTGGGATTCCTTTACCATCAGGATGAAAAATTGATAATTTAGTGATTGGATCCAATCTTGGAAGAGAACACCAAATTTCATTATATTCTTTAATTGCTGCTAAAAATGCCCTTTTCAAAAAATTTAAATCCAGTTTATTGAATTTTATATTAATAAAATTAAAAATTCTTAGTGTCATGTCAGTTAAAAATGGAGGTTGAGAACGACACAAATAATAAGATCTATTCGCATTTAAGATTTTACCATAATGATTAATTTCAAAAATAAAATTTTCACACATTCCAATACAAGGTTCTAAAATATCACAAGATAATAAACCCAAAGTTTCAAAATATGAATCCCAACCATACTGTTCATTAAATCTGCCACCCGGAACAATATATGAATAACCTTCTAAATCACCATATTTGTCAGATTTATGCTTAACTGCTAATGCTAATAAACCAGGAATATCATTGATTGATTTAACGTAATCAGCAGTTATGATTTTGGGTAAATATTCAACTTTTAAATTAAACTCTTTATGATTTTCTGCAATCCTGGAATAATAATAGAATTGTTCTTCTTCATCATGAGGAATATAAATTCTTGGGAATTTAGCTTGTTCCGAATTAATCTTTGTATCTTTTGCCATTTCCAAAATTGAATTTTCATTAACTTGACGTGTTAAATTTTTCCAAAAGGAAGTGGTAATTAATCTATACAATCTTGAAACAGGATTTTCATTCAATCTTGCTTCATCTAAAATCATTTGTTTCCTACCAAATCTTTTAGCTATTGTTAATTCTTGTAATAAATTAGATAACATATATGTACCTCTAATATCATACTGTTTGAAACCTGCTGAATTTGCAGTACCTAATTTCAAAACTTTTGGACCGGTATCTTCAATAGTTATTTGACAATTATGATCTGTATCTTCATTTCTCAACAATTCTTTTAAAGTTGCATCGATATCACTAATAAAAAATCTTTTCGAATTTGATTTACTTGTAGACATATCTGCAGAAGCTCTTCTACGAATCGTTGGTGAAGAAGGAGAAGGAGACATGAGATTTCTTTGAAAGATTATATTATCATTAAGTTTATTTAAAGGAGAAGATGTTGGAAACGGAATTTTAATTTGAGTCTGTGGCTGTAACTGTGAATGCGTTGGTTCTGGCTGTGTTTGTAATTGAGGTTTAGTAAATGGAGATGGAGTTTTAGTACTTAATGATCTTTTTGTTCTTTCATTAATACTTTTAATTTTGGAAATTGAATTTTGCATATTATACGATGGATCTAGGGATGCTTGATCATTTGACAAGGCTAAGTCTGATTCCGCAACAAGAGAGCCCGTGGAGTGCGATTTCACAGATAGTGCATCGTTTAATTCAGATTCCGATCCAGACGCCGATACAGACTCAGGTCCCACCTCTGATTCTGACTCAGAGTCTAAATTGAAACCAGAATCTGAATCGGATATAACTGGAGTAATGTTTCCAGAAGAAGACAAATTCAAAGACCTCAACTGCTGTAGACTAAGGCCAATTGGATCGATTGAAGATGTTTGGTTATCATCCGTTATCGTAGAAGATCCATCAATACCAGGAACAGGGGCCTTATAGCTTGAGTTAACCCCACCATCGACGTTCGTAGCGGGTTCAAAAGAGAAGGAAGCAAGCCTATGGGTAGGTTTGGGAGCAATAACGGAGCGTGTTCTAAGACGACCAAAGATTGAATTTGAATTAGATGGATCTGTCATCGGACCATAATAAAGGTCCGATGGCTCGTAGGGGTTGAGTTCAAGAGAAGAGCGTCTGCGATGACGACCGGAGGCGGGCTTGTGGTGTGCAGGAGTGTGTTCCGGGTCCATGATGGTGGGTAAAGGAGAAAATAGGAAGAAAACAAGACAAGAATCGAACCTGAACGCCACCGAACTTGAAGAAACAACAAGAAATAAGGGACGGGACGGGTCAGGTTTCTCGTTCAACGAATGAGCCTCACGCTGAGTTACCCGGCGCGTTTTTCCGTCTTTCCTTCTCGCTCTCAGCACACGCCGGGACGGGTCTTTTCTTTTCTTTTGAGGCGGCTGATCTGGTTCTATGGAACGTGGGTTGCGTGCAGAGAGATGGGAGGATGGAGGAAAGCTGCAGATACTACACACAGAGACTACTGACACAACACAATGTCTGCCGAAGAAGCATCTACCGCCGCATCCACCGCATCCTCATCTGCTGCTGCCCAAAAACCTCCTACCGCAAATGTCTTTGCCATGTTTGGTGGCGCTTCTGCTAAGAAAGACGACAAGGAGGAACCAAAGGATGAGGCTAAGGACGCTGACGCTAAGGATACCAAGGATACTAAGGAAGAAGATGCAGCTGACGAAGAAGAGCCAGACGTTCATTTTGAACCTTTAGTTAAACTTGAAAAAGTTGACGTCAAGACTAACGAAGAAAACGAAGAAGTCCTTTTCAAGATCAGAGCTAAGCTTTTCAAATTTTATCCTGATGCAAAGGAATGGAAGGAAAGAGGAACAGGTGATGTAAAATTTTTAAAGCACAAGGAAACCGGAAAGGTAAGATTATTGATGAGAAGAGACAAGACTTTGAAAGTCTGTGCTAACCATTTGATTGCTCCAGAATACACACTTAAGCCAAACGTTGGTTCTGACAGATCTTGGGTTTATTCCGTCACCGCGGATGTTTCTGAAGGTGAACCAGAAGCACAAACTCTTGCTATCAGATTTGGTAACAAAGAAAACGCTGACAAATTTAAGGAAGAATTCGAAAATGCTCAAAAGATAAACCAAGAAGGAAAATAATCGATTAATGAATTATTGACTATTCTTTTTTAACTTTATAGATCTTTTGTATACACATGCATATTTACACACTACATACCTTAATATGTTTTAATAATAGTAACATAATAGTAAACGTAATAGTAATCACAAACATTTTTTATTATTATTAGACATGTTTCATTTTTGACACATTCCCACCAGTATTGTTAAACTTAGCATGATACGTTCTGTTGAAACTCCATTTAATTAACAACCACACCATATGCAACGCATTAAATTGAGGCCACAATACCTGTACAATCTCAATGTCACACTTGTCTCCAATACTTTCCCACAACATGAAATCACTCAACCGATAAACCCCGGAAGATCTAATTAATAATTCTAAAGGTGGTGAATATCCCGTGTATAAATTCTTCGATATACGGTCTTCATCTATATCTTGCAATTCAATTTCCGACTTCGTAAACTGTTCAACGGTTTTTCGTATAGATTGTGCCATGTCATCTCTTGATGTATACGACCAACAAACATTTAATATAGCTCTCGAATTTCCTCTGGTAATTTCTTCAGCTTTTAATAAAACTTTTCGAACATCGTCTGGCAGAAGATCCAAATCACCCAGAATCCGAATCCGGATTCCAAATTGCTCACACATTTCTCCATTTCCAACAACCTGAGTAAATTTAGTCTTGGCTAACTCCATCAACCATTGAATTTCGTAACTTGGTCTTTTGAAATTCTCTATAGAAAAGGCAAAAACAGTAGCACATTTGACCCCACAATCATAACACACTTCCAATATCCTAGCCATACTTTCAAAACCGGCACTATGACCCTCTTTGACCTCGATATGTTTTTTCTTAGCATACGTTCTGTTTCCGTCCATGATAAATCCCACATGCTGAGGGACAAGTCCCGTTCTCAAAGCACTGCAAACCTGTTTCTTGCCCATCTCCAGCATGTGCTGGGTCACAGGGAATTGTGCCAACCACTCTGCCATGTTTGTTGTCAGTGTCTTCTGCAAATGGCGGTATATTTTCAATAAAAAAACCCCTATTTTTCTCCAACTAACCTTCTTTCAAAAACTCTGCATTCCTTCCGAAAAGAGAATCTTCAACCTCGACACTTGACTTTTACTTGTCCGTTTCGATGCTCAGCTCTGGCACTTTCCGTGCAATTGCTCATCTTCTTTGTCTTGCCGGAAAAAATCCTGCCCCCTTTTTCCCACTAACAGTCTTCTCTCCTGCTTCAAACGCACATTCGTTTCTTTGGCTATTCTTCCCTCAATTCATCGACATCATGCTCAGAGCTGCTCACATTGCATCCCGTAGAGCTTCCCCTCGTTCAGCTAAATTTACACGTCTCAATAGCATTCCATTTACACGTTATGGCTCATCTTTTGGAACAGCCATAGAAACTGCTGAAAAAATGGTTCAACCAGGTGTTTCTAACAAGTTTGACCCATTTTCAATGGTTTCTGCAGAAATGGGTGTGTTAGCAAAACACATTGCCCAATTAATAGGATCTGGTCATCCTGTCCTGAATAGGGTTGCATCATACTATTTTGAAGCAGAAGGTAAGAATGTTCGACCATTGATTGTGTTATTACTTTCAAAGGCATTGGCGAAAATTCCAGAAAATGAAAGAACAAGGATTATGATTGATCCTTATGATGTTAACGATCAACCGGAATTCAAAGGAACGCCAAAGGCATTTTCATTTGCAGGTGCAAACCCATTAGAATCTATTTCTCCATTAAATATTTTACACGGTATTAATCCAAACATTATTCTCAATCCATTGAGTAGACCAATGATTGATCAAAATGCTTATGTTAAGCTTGATCAAAAGAACGGGATTTTACCAAAACAAAGAAGATTAGCGGAAATTACAGAAATGATTCACACAGCATCTTTATTGCATGATGATGTCATTGATTTTGCAGACTCAAGAAGAGGTAGAGATAGTGGTAATATTGCATTTAGTAATAAAATGGCAATTTTAGCAGGTGATTTCTTACTTGGACGTGCTTCCGTTTCTCTTGGTCGTTTAAGAAATAGTGAAGTTGTCGAATTGATGTCTACTGCAATTGCTAATTTGGTTGAAGGTGAATTTATGCAATTGAAAAATACTGTTATACAACCGGATATAAAAGCAATTGAAAATGATGGTGAAATTAAGCAAATCCCTGAGCCTACAGGTAAAGTGCCTGTTAAAGTTCATGAATATTCAATAAATCCAGATTCAAATGCTAAGAAGATATCTCATGAAGATAATGTCAATGCAGCTTTTGAATATTATCTACATAAAACATATTTAAAAACTGCTTCGTTAATGTCAAAGAGTTCAAGATCAACGGCTATTTTAGCAGGTTGTAATGAAAACATAATTGAAAACTGCTACCAATTTGGTAGAAACCTGGGTCTCTGTTTCCAAATAGTTGATGATATGCTGGATTACACAACAACCGCAGAACTATTGGGCAAGCCAGCAGGTGCAGATCTTAAGTTAGGTTTAGCAACAGCCCCTGTCTTATACGCCTGGAAAGCTAAACCTGAATTAGGTCCAATGATTGCACGTAAATTTAGTCAACCAGGAGATGTTGAAGTTGCAAAATACACAGTTGATGAAACTCAAGGTGTTGAAAAAACAAGAGCTTTAGCAGAAAAATACAGAGATGATGCATTACACAATTTGAGAAAATTGCCTGAATCTGATGCAAGAAGCGCATTGGAACTTTTAACCAATTCTGTTTTAACTAGATCCAAATAGACTTGTCTTTTTATCCCTGTATATAGCATTTCATTCATTCACTTCATTGATGCATTTTTTTTCACCATTTTATAAAAGTTTATGTATTACAAACAAAAAATCTTTGTTTTATGTAAATTCATCACTAATTTGTATGCGTCGCAAGAAAAAAATGATTTCTGTTTTTTTCCGTGTTTTTTCCACTCTTTTTTTACAAAAATTATTTCTGCTCTCAACAACAACAGAATACATACAGTCATTCTTTAAACACACCATTTTTTAGTACCCAGCATATATATATATATACAAATATATATATGTTTCTGCTGCGACAAGAAACATCAACACATACGAAAAAACTAGTTTTCAACAAATTTTTCAAAACGTACTCTAGACCAAATTCAAGCACAATGATTTCCTCAGTTTGCACAGCAAGTGAAGAAAGAACATCAAAAGGTAGAAATAGAAAAGCTGGTGGCAATGAAAAGAATAGAAAGACTGGAATGAATAACAGTGAAGGTTTGGAGACCCATGTAGATATAAAACGTTCTTTTCTTAATCATTGTTCATTTCCGGAAGTTAATATTGACGAGTATTCCGCTCTAAACGAATACATAAACTACGATCAAGTACAGAATAGTAATAAATCTAGTTTTAGTGAAGATTATGAAGAAATTGAACATATTTCTACTGAGTTGTCCAAATACAACCTTCACAATTCTAGCTCACCATGCCCAACCTCATTTAAAACTTTGGAAGATCAAATAACCTACGAATTAGAAAAATGTTTTGGAAATTTACAGCCACAATATCAAATCAGCAATTTAGGGAAAAATCAATATACGGAAAAATTAATACTTGAATCTACATTATCTACTGAATTAAGTGACACCAATGAAAAGCAACAAAACTCGAAGAAAAATCAATCCGCTTATACTTATCTTTCAGTGAAAGATTCTATCGAATTAATCAATAAACGCAAATATAACTTAATTTCAATAGATAACGAATTTTACGAACGTTCAATGAACAAAGTTACTGAAATTGGTATTTCTATTTATAACCCGACATATCAAAAGTTTGCATTATTCCCTCACTTTTTAAACTTTCATTTCATAATTGAAGAATTTATAAATTTGAGAAATGGAGTTTTTGTTCCCGATTCTAAAATGAACAATATAACGGGTGAATCTATAGTTATTTCTAAGAATGATTTACCTCAAGCAATGGCTACAATTTTTAACTATTTGGGGCCGGAAACTTGTATTGTTGGTCATAACATTTCTGGAGATCTTCAAAGCTTCAAAAGGTTGAACTATACAATACCTTTTAATTTTAAAATCATTGACACAACCAACATGTGGTATAGTTTAGTTGGATCTAAAAATGCTAAATCATCATTACATTTCATTTTAGACAAGTTAAATATCCCGCATGCGTTTTTACATAATGGTGCAAATGATGCATATTATACATTAGTTGCATGCTTGATGCTTGCGTCTCCTGAACTGAGAAATAATCTGGTTTTCCGCAAAAAACCCATACCCGTGAAAGAAACAACCCTAGAAACAGATGAATCAGAAGAAGAAAAAAAATCAAAAGAAGCTCTCCAACCGCCTGATTTTTCATTACTTCCACCAGAAGAAGCAGAAATTAAAATGAAAAGATGGCTAAGAAAACAAAAGAAGGCTGAAGAAAAGAAAAAGAAGAAAGCCAAAAGTGGTCCAGAAAATGCGTTTGATAGTATCAAGATTAGATGTTCATTAGATGAAAGTACAATTATGAAGAAACACAGAGGCTCACAGGTGAAATCATCACGAAAGCCTAAAAATCCACCATCAAACACTTTTTTTAAACCAGTGAATTACGAACAGAAAAACTTGACCGATAAATTGGAAGAACTTGGCGTGTAACTCTATGTGTATATCTATCTAAAAAATTATAGAACTAAAAAAAAATTATCTAATGTATACATTACTTTATCAAATCCTTGTTGACCAAAGTAGCCGATCTAGTCATATTGTTAACTTTATAAATACCAACCAAACTTTCAGCCAACTCAAACATATTGTTTCTTAAAGAAATAACGATAAATTGCGCATTTTTAGTTCTAGATTTGATATAGTTTGCAACAATACTGACATTTTTGAAATCTAAAGCAGCATCAATTTCATCCATAACATATAATGGTGTTGGTTTATAATGATGTAATGCAAAAACCAATGCTAATGAAGCCAATGTTTTTTCACCACCTGATAAATTTGAAATTGTTCTCCATGATTTCTTTGGTGGCATGACCGAAAATACAATACCTTCAGAAAATGCATCATGAGAATCATAATACTCTAATTCTGCCATACCACCAGCAGTAATTAGGTAATACATGACCTTTAAAGTTGAAGAAATTGCATTAAAACCTTCTTTGAATTCGGAATGTCTACGTTCATTTAAATCTTCACTTTTTAATTTGATTTCCTTTAATGTCTTTGAGGAAGTTTCAAGATCATCACGCTGATTTATGAATTGTTGTTCTTTTTCACCATATGTTAGTAGAATATCTAAATTAACAGTAGTATCACTTAGCTCGACTTTCAAACTATCGACCTTTTCACCTAGTTGTTTCAAATCAATATCTCTTAACTCATCTTCTGTGAATTTATCATCGAAGTCAATTGGTTCTTGAATAATTTCTTTTAAAATTGGATCAGTCTTTTCCATCCATTGAACATATGGTGTTATATCTCTATACTCGATATTCTCAATCGCCTTTGATGCATGATCAATTTCAAGTTGGATTTTACAAATGATTGATCCAATTTTACTAATTTGTTTTAGGGTATCACTAATTAATTCGGATTTCTCACGTAAATTAAAATCTTCTTGTTCAATTTGATCATCAATAGCTGCAATTTCATTCGAAATTTCATCCTTTTCATTAGTCAATGCATTGATTTCATTCTCTACTGCGGTAACTTCAGAAGTTTTCTTATCTAAATCATGTTTTAGTTTAGCTAAAATGTTTTGTAAGTCATTCAATTGAATCTCTGAAGTTTCAATTATTTTAACTAACTTTTGATTTTGATTTTGTAATTTAGCAATTTTTAATTCGTCATTTTCTTTTATTTCAACTTTCAATTTAATTTCATCTTTTAATGATTGAACTCTATTTGTTTGTGTTTTCAACTTCAAACCACCAATATCTAAAATCTTCTTCTGTAAAGATTTGATTTGATTTTGTAAATCTTTTGAACTTTCTTCAAGTTTTGATTTTTCAATTTGCAACTGATCTAGTGATTTCGAATGTTTATCAATTTTTGATTTCAATAAATTCACTTGATCTTTGTTTGAATTCAATTCTTTTAGGGTTCTTTCCAAATCTTTAATTTCATCAACTAAAGTATTATTTTCCATTTTAAGTTTCAAGATTTCAGATGACATTTTAGGGATTTCTTCATGTGAATTACGTAAAACCTGATCCATTTTTCTATATGCATTTTCAGCATTTCTATAATTAGTTTCCTTAGAATATAATTCTTCTTTCCAAGTCTGCAATTGTTGAGGTGACACAAAATCTTGGGATGATGATGAATTTGATCGTAATTTCATAGCACCTTTATTGACTCTTGTACCACCACCAGACATTGTACCACTAACATCAACCAATTTACCATCTAATGTGACAACTCTCCACCTTTTAGAGCCACCAAATGCAACTCTATTGGCAACTGATAAATTTGGTGCAACCAAAGTATCGTACATTGAACTATAGAAGGCAGGTGCAAATTTTGGATCAACTGGTTTAATTAAGTCAAACAATCTTGGAACATTTTCAGGTGTGTTTATCTTATTTAAATTAAATTTTCTTAATTTTTGAAGAACAATAAATTTACCAAAACCTAAATTATTCTGTCTTAAATATTGAATACAGTTTTGGGCATCTTCAACGCTATCAACAACATAGTCATTTAATGAACCACCACCTGTCGAAACTGCAACATCATATTGATCATCAATGACACCCAAATCACCCAATTTACCATAAAATCCTGTAATTCTACCGGTCTCTTGCAATCTCGTTAATGCACTTAAAACCTTATTCTGAGATTCAAAATTGGAGACTTTGTTCTTAGCAAAATCCACTTTATCACTAATTTCCTTCAATTCTAGTTCAAGGCGTTTTAATTCATTACTCGCATATTCAAATGTTGATTTATGTTTATCTATATCTGATTGGAACTTGGATTTTTTGTCATTTAAGGATTCAATCTTAGAGTTATTGATCTTAATTTGTTCATTTTTTCCATTTAATAAAGAGTTGATTTTATTATTTTCATCTAAAATTAAATTTAATTGATTTTTCAACAATTCCACTTCCGAATTTTTAATATTATAGTCACTTTGATTTTCATCAAGACTATTTTTCCAAGGCTCTAATTCTTTTTGAAGCTTTTCAATTTGATCTGAATATTTTTTGGTTTCTGAAGATAATTCTGCTTTAATTTCATCCAGTTTATCATTTTCATTTTTCAAATTTTGGTTTAAATCAGCGATTGTATTGTCATAAGTGGAAAAATTATTGATAATATTTTTTGCTTCTGCTTGATTAAAGGTTAAAGTTTTTCTATTTGAATTTAAGTTTTTATCCAAATTATCTGACTTTTTTTTACTGATTTTCAAATTTTCATTGAAAGAGACTTGTTCCTTTTCTAAAGATTTGAACTTATTCTTTGACTTACTAATCTCAACATTCAGATTATTGAATTTCACAGTTAATTTATCTTTTTGATTTTTCAAATTCGATAACGTTTTCTTTAAATTATCAATTATTGTATTATCACCTTTTATTTTATCATTTAATTCGTTTAATTTAGCGTCATATTTGTTCAAAGAATTCGTTTCTGAATAATTAGTTAAATACCAATATTTAACAGTTTCATCTTTATAGTTCTTTTCCAATTTCAAAAAATTTAAAGCAGAATCCTTTTGATTTTCAATATCAGTAAACTCTTTTTCAGAATACTTAAATCTTCTTTCCTTTTCGTTGTGAGAATCTTGTAATACTTCTATTTGGTTGGTTATACTTTCAATTTCTTCTTTATAAGTTGATGTACCAATAATGTCTTCTAGATATTCTAATAAACCATCATCATTTTCACTTTCCGCCTTCGGTTTCATTTGTGCAATCATTTCAACTTCACCTTGCAAGATCAAAAATCTTTTATGATCCAAATCTATACCTTCATCTTTCAATAAAGTTGTAACTTCTTTATACGTACTTGTTCTATTGTTAATATAGTAAACAGAAGAATTATTTTTAGTAGCTCTTCTTGAAACAATTAAGTTTGAATCTCCAATTACCGTTGGATTGTTTATATTATTACCTTCAGAATCATACTTATCAATAATTTTCTTAAAATAAATATCAACTTGACAGAAATCTAAATCGGGAAAATTTTCTGAGTTATGAATCAATTCTTTCAATTTCGATTGTCTCATTTTAGCAGCTCTGAAACCAAAAACAAATAACATTGAATCAATAACATTAGATTTTCCAGAACCGTTTGGACCAACAACAGCACTGAATGAAGGATGAAAAGGCCCAATTTCTTGACGTCCTGCATAAGATTTAAAATTTGTAAGTACTAGTTTTTCGATAACTAAACGTGGTTTGTCGTCAACTGGTTGTGAGAGAATTTTTTGAATAGACTTTCTAGGAGACTGAATGGGTTCTAAACCAATAACAGATACATTAGCGATATCTTTTACATCATTAGTGTTGGTACTGTCCAATTGTGGAATGTTTTCATTGAGTTGGTCATTTGTATCTATGCTTGTTAAAGGGGGGGTATTTAATGATGAGTCTTTAAAATTATTATTGTGATCGGTAACATTTTGAGACTGAGCCGCCTGAGGTTGTAAATTTTCATTATCTAATGTATCGGCTAGAGATTGGAAGGAACTGTTTGCCAGCGCATCTATATGAATGTCCTGGTCCTGTGGATCCATATGAGAAAGTTTCACCTCTGTATTTGTGTGTCTAAGGCGTGCAGATGACATGAGAAATAGGAAGCATACCCTGATCAGAAGAGGCAGTGTGCCGTCTAACCAAAAAAACAGACGGGCTTGAAACATGCCAAGGTGCGAGACCACCTGAAACGCGAAAAAACCAAAAATAATGCAAAGCCATCACCCGTGCACCGCACGTGAGCATCTGCCATTTGGTTGACGGGTGTATAAATTAAATCTAGAAATGCGAAAATCATTTTTGCTTACGTAACCGGTTGCGGATTTTCTTGCGGGCATGTTTGGAAAAGAAGGAGAAACTCTACACACCGCACACAGCACTGGACATCTGTAGCTGACTATACAGCACTTGAGATTGGGTGAAGCACTTAAACTGCGTGTGATCTCCCGTGTACTTTGTTTCGTACCTCTTTTCATTTCACAATCTACACAACATGGCTATCCACGAGCTTCCTGAACTTCGTACGTGTCTTATTTCTACTCAAAACAATCACTCTGATAAGTTTCTCCAAGTTTCAGCTTCCCCTCACTTATTTTCATGAATTTGCAGACTCTCTTTCAATAACTGATTAACCTAATACTAACCTTATATATCTCTAAAACTTTCATCGTTTTACACAGTTTCCCATGAAGAAATGAAAAAGAATCAAATTCCTATCCCATTCAGAGATAGATGTGCAAGTCTTTTAATCCCATTAAACAAATGTAGAAAGCAAGGTGGCTACTTACCATGGACTTGTGTTGAAGAAAGACATGATTATGAACACTGTCAATACTTAGATTTCAAGAGAAGAATTAAGGAATTAGAAGATTACAAGAAGGCTAGAGATTCCGCTTAAGCTTTTTTCTTATAAACTATTTTCAAATCTATATATTCATATTCACATCTTTATTTATTTTTATCATTCTTTATTATTATTATAAACCTTCATTTCATATTATAAAATATTTAGTCGATCAAATATGTTTTATTAAGCATGTTCATATGCATCTATACTAGCAAAATGAATAAATATCTATAATGACCCCAAAACACCCTATTTATTCCTTGTTTTATTTATTATCAAACAAATTTATTTATTCTTGTTTATTTATCTCTTATCTGCTCAAAGTATATAAACCATAAATAAATCTACAAATTTTAATGCTACATGCAACATGATATTTCACCCTTTCCCCAATAGGAAATATTAAAATTAATTGCCCCTTTTTCTTATCCACTTCTAAACCTATTCTCTTTTTTACCCATTTCAATAAAATTCCCACGCAACCAAACATGGTTAAAGTAAGCTATAGTTTAAACAGTAAAAGTTCAATTCCTAAATTCTCTGCTTTCAGAAGTAGAGAGGAAAATGTCATTGTTGTAAAAAGATCAGAGAATTTGTTAGATTTCTCAAATGCCACTGTTAAAGACTGTAATAATGAACAAGTAAACATCCAAATCAATTCATCTTTTACTTCTTCTCCTGTTAAAAGAATTATAAATGCCAATATTGCAAAAAGTGTTTGTATTGAAGATGATAGTTGTAGTTATGACTTTTCACAAATCGATTGTTATAAATCGAATACAAAACAAACCTCAGCACATAAGGAACTTAAAATTAACGACTCTAAAACTTATAATATCGATGAAAATGTAAACATCTTTTTACAACGATTTAATGATGATGGTGTTTTTGATTTAGGTCTTGAAGATATTAGCTTTGGAACTACTCAAAAGCTTGAAATTAAAAATAAGGAAAAATTAGAAATAAAGTTTCAAATGCTTTATTATAACACACATGTGGAAACATTAATAGGGATACCTAATAATTCAACAATATCTAAAGAAACCATTGTTGATCAGTTGCGTGATAAACTTGTACACTCACAAAAGGGCCCAAGAAAATATAAAGTTGTGATTTTAACACCAAGAACAGAAGCTTCTTGGTTTCAAAGAAAATTACGAAATTCAAATACGAAGTTGAATAGTGATGACTATGAGTATATTTTAATCAAGGTAAAGAAAAGTTTTGCAAAGTTAGTTAAAGATTGTATAAATGAACTTTTATAAGAATAAAAACAAAAATAATTTATAATGTACAAGAGAGAAGTGTAAAACGCTTACCAACCTCTGAAAGGAACCCAGATATCAACAACAATGTCATTTTCAGAATCACCATCAAAAACGTAATACCAACGAAATGAAGCAGCGGTAATACAACTATGTTGAGGAACAATTGCAACCTTTGTGCTTAATGGAAATAATTTACAATCATCCGAGTTTGGTACTATGATGCCATGTTCTTGAGATAGTCTACCAATGATCCAATCACCATAACCCTTTGGAGAAACAATATTACCAAAGCCCGGAAGGGGACCGGATTCTCTGGACATTGCAAGGACACCAGCATTGATTAACTCTTCACCTGGTAGTTTAGATCCTCTTTCAGGGTACGCAGAAATAACATCAGCTAAAACCTTACATGAGACACTACTACAATCAACACACTTAGTACCAACTTGCTGTAAATCACAAAATAAGTAGTTACCAGCATGAAGTTCAAGTTCACCGTATAATTTACCAATGTGTTCAATTTCCTTTAAAACTTCACCAGTTGTAGATGATGCATGTCCAGTTGGAGTTGCGCCAAAAGAAATAACCAAATTTAACGATGGGTTAAGTTCAAGTGCTTTTTTGCATGCTTCGTTACCATTAGAGATTTCACGAACTAAAAGAGCCCTTGCTTGATCAATTGATCTTGATCCATATGAATGACCCGCATGACAATAGAATCCATGAAGCAAAACAAAGTTAGATATTATAGTATCCGGAATTGCTAATTGTTTAATAACTTGATAAAGTTCAGGATCTCCAGTCGTTAAACCTGCACGGCTAGTACCAACATCAACTTTAACAAAAACGGACCATTTGAAAGCAACTTGGTTTTTTTCACTGTATGTTGATAATATTTCTAGCTGCTTATAATTATCAAGTATTAGACGTAACTTTAATTGTGGATATTTACTATTTATTGCTGCAATTCATCTAATTTACTTTCAACAACAGGCAAGCTGAATAAAATATCAGTAACTAAACCTTGTTCGACCAATGGAAGCAAGTGCCAAAGTTCCATTAACGTAGAAACGATTAATCTGTCAGTTGAATATTCACCTTTACCAATTTGTAAAGCAGTACCTTCAATAGTCTTGTGGGTTTTAACATGAGCACAAAATTTTGCTTTAATTGCATTTACATTCTTTAACATTTTGTTACAGTTTTTTTCCACTAATTTTTGATTAACGATAAAACATGGGGTGGGAAGTTCGGACTTTTTCTTACCTTTGTATGCAGCAAGTAATTGTTCTTTGTTAGCTAATGTGGTAAATTCATAAGGGAATGACATATTGAAGTTTGTTAACTGTTGTCAATTTGTTGATATGATAAGATTGGGCCTGCGGCATTAGGAAGTATTCCGCTACGGCATTCCCTTATCAAGATAACGATCCCGAAAGAGTTTATCAAGATAACGATCCTAAAAGACTTATCAAGATACAGTGTTTAATCTACACACTAACCAATGTAAATAAATGGGAATTATTAAAAGGAACGAAAGTTCCACTTCTAATAATTCTCATATAGTGTAATAATTGTTTATAATATATTTTATAGTTGTTTAATTTAATATCGATTTATCTATTAACTTTACTAAGTATTAAATATGGATAATACACTTAGGATTACAAGGCTTCAGCACAATTGAGTTTGTTTAAAACAAAAAGATGGAAAAGAAAAGTTAGAGAAGTAGAACAAAAATTCGAGAAATGAAGAAATGTGCCCGGTAGTTACTTGTTGAGATGATTTTCCAAAATATGCATTTGAAAAGTTTAATGTCGGATAGTTCTTCGATCAGCCGCTTTGCAATCATCCTTAGTCTAAGAATCGCACTACAAAAGAAAGGCAAAGAACGGGTGTAAAATATCACATTACATTAATAAAGCAACAAAACATCACGTGATTAACAAAAATTTAAAAACTGACGTGCGGTTATAGCCGTGCAGTCACGTGACATGCAAGAGTGTAAAAATAAGTAAAGGCATGCGAAAAAAATCCAAGAAAAGCCGTTCTAGTATAGTGGTCAGTACGCATCGTTGTGGCCGATGAGACCCAGGTTCGATTCCTGGGAGCGGCATGGCTTTTTTTTTTTACAAATGTGCTTTAGTAAGATAAAGCATGTATTTTTATGTGCTAGATATTTTTGGCGTTTTGCCATTCATTTTTTCTCCCACCTTTTTGTTTTCTTTATTAAGACAATTTCAACTATCTACACTTACGGGTAATGAAACTTGCATTAAAGATTGAAGATGTTGGTAATTTTCGACGTCTATTAGGATTTGTTATGTCTGTTCGTAAACAATGCATTTTTAAGTTCAAACAAGATGAATTAAACGTAATTTCAGTTGATCGAGATAGTCCATTCATTTGGGCCTCACTGAGCAAGTCAAATTTCACAAGGTATGATGTTATTGCTAAAGGTGACAGTATAGGAATAGAACTAAACATTGAACCACTATTTCAGATTTTAAAAAATTTTGAAAAATCTCCGTCTACATCTGAACTCGTTCTTAAATTACAACGTGGTGAAGAAGCTGGGACTCATGTATCTAACTCGGCAACTACTACTAATAATAAAAGACGTGCTGTGTTTTTAGAATTATCTTATAACGAAGATGCTACAATAACTACCGAAATTTCACATTCCTTTAGCATACCCATTAATTTGTTACGTGGACAAATAGTTGAACGTATTCAAATGCCAGAAATTCATAATGTTGAACTAATTGTGGATATGAATCGACAGCTGAATTCATTTTTTACAAGAATCGAACGATATAAAGCCACAGATTCACTCAATGTTGTGATTAATCGATTAGGAGAAATAAAAGTTGAATTACAAGATGATGGGAAACAGATTAGTTTAAAATGGAAAAAATTACTAGAAACTTATAAACCTGAAGATGTTGATACACAAGCAGCAAATAAAATGAATAATAATGAAGGAAAAGTTAATGATTTGAATATGATTAAAGAAATTACAATTAAAGTTAGATCAAGATGGTGGAATATTGCATCCAAATTAATAGAATTTTGCGAAACTTTACATATGTACATCTATGAGGATGGATGTGTTTTTAATTGTCATATAGAAGACGATCAAAGCTGTTCGATATTGTATTATTTACCGGGTAAACTATTAGAATAGCGCATACCGATATATGTATTAGTTTGCTTTTTAAATTATTTGATTATATAAGAAAATGTTCAATTTATTTATGTTCCTTTGCGAATTTTTCAACATATTCACATAATAATTCAGTAGATTTTAAAGTAACTGCATTATACAGAGATGCTCTCATACCACCGACAGATCTATGACCCTTTAAACCAGATAACTTCTTCTTTTCAGCTTCTGCTAAGAATTCCCCATCCAAACTACCATCCTTTATAGTGAAAACGATGTTCATTCTTGATCTTGCTGACTTTTCAACTGGTAAGTTAAAAACAGTTGGATATTTGTCCAAGATTGCATAAAGCATATTTGCTTTCTTTATGTTTTCTTCTTCTTGTTTTTGCAAACTACCTTTTGCAATTAAATTCTTTAAGACTAAGTTAACGATATGAACGGTAAATGTTGGAATCGTGTTATAAGCAGAATCATTCTTGACAACAGTTGGGTAATCAAAAGCAATAGGAGTAACAGGAATACCCAGTTCTTTTAAGGTTGCTGGAGAAGCTTGTTCTAAAAGTGATTTTTTAATGATGTAAATAGAAATACCTGCAACACCAACATTCTTTTGTGCACCTGCAAAGATAAGACCAAACTTGCTAACATCAACTTGCTTTGATAGAAAGTTTGAGGACATGTCACTAACGATTTCGACACCTGGAAATTTATCAAATGGAAATTCTCTGAATTCAACACCATTGACGGTTTCATTGTCACAATAGTAAACAAACGAAACATCATCTAAGTTTTCTGGAATGGTCCACTTGTCAACTGATGGAATTGTACCGAACTTACCATCCACTTCCTTAGTATTAACAACAACCTTTGGATTGTAACCTAATCTTTCAGCTTCTTCATAAGCCTTTTTAGACCAAGTACCATCAATGACATAATATGGAGTACCTGGTTTACCAGTTTTTTTAACAAAAGCAGCAGTTAAATTGGCAACAATCGATGAGAAACCGGTAGTACCACCACCTTGTAAGAAGAAAACTTCGTGTGTGTCAGGAATGTTTAATAATTCCTTTAATGATGTTTTAGTTTGTTCGACAATTCCTGCACCTGCTTTTGAACGATGTGAAATTTCACCAGCACCAAGACCAATGTTATCGTAGTTAATTAAATCTTTTGCGGCTTGTTGAAGGACGCTGGTTGGGAGTAATGCAGGGCCTGCACCAAAATAGTTTGGATCTTCTCTTTCAAGGGACATTTTGATGTTTAGATGCGATGTGATTGACACTAGGTAACAAAAAGAAAAAAGAAAAAACCTAGTGCATATAAATGTCACTGCCCCAATAAAAAGACCGAGTCAGACTCAATCAAAGCGAGAATGAAAATCAGTCACCTTCGAAAAAAAAATCTTGTCAAAAATGTTTCTACTTCTATCCCAATAAAATCGTAATTTATAAATATATATATAAGGGAACCTATACACGGCTTTTCATTGCTTCTTGTCGTGCTGGTCGTACTTGTTATAATTGTCCTCCTTGGCGAACAGGTGACCTTGCACACCGCCGTCCTTGTAAATTTCCTTTTTCTTCAGAAAATCGAGCTTTTCAAGAACAGGCCAGTTTACAAATTGCACACCGTTCTTTACCATGAACCACAAGGAGAAACCACTAAACAAGGACATCACGGTCAAGAAAGATACATTCTTCATGTCCGTTAAAGATCCTTTTGGCCAGATCAATGTAGCTAATATAATAAATACACCGACAGTGAAAATATATGGAACAGCTTGATAAAATGCAGGTCTTGTATCTTTAAATGGAGATGAAACCATTTCGTAAGGCAAAACATTTCCTAAGAACAGATCAAAACCATCTTGTCTTGAACCATCCAGATAATTGTTCTTGATGTACCTTGTTATAGAATTAATTAGATCGTTCAATGCACCCTTTTTTGTTCTTTTACCCGTTCTTGTATAATCAGTTTTTAATGCACCTGTACCAGAATAAGCATTAGAAACATAATCTGCATTGTCTGCCCAAATATTTTGAAAAACAAGGTTAAAAGTAGGATCTAAAACTTCCCAATCCATGTAACCATCTATAATTTTAGCATCGATTAATTGTTGTTGCAAGAACCATCTACCTAACATTGATTGAACAACATTTGTTCTATCTAAACAATCCATACAGTTAGTTCTAACAACATGACTTTGGGTTTTTTCAGCAACGAATGTTTTATCAATAGTAAATTCAGAGTAATCTTTTTGAGACAAACCAATCTTGGTTAAATGATCCAATAATAATTTAACTCTATCCCATCTCATTTTTCTACATTCATGATGGAAATCAAAATAAGTGTATTTAATATTTGAATCATTTAATGCAGTAACTGCATTTTCATATGATAATTTAACAGGCTTCTCATAACCTGATTGGTTGACTAAATTAACTAAATAGTTAGTACCATATTTAGCGATACATTTATCAAAATGAGTTCTTGCAGGTAAATAATCACTTGGACCTAATAATAGTTTTGGTTTATACTTCAGATTGTTCATCTCTGCCCAATAAACAGGAACAGAACCTCTAATTTGAAGATACGTATAAACTTGGTCTGTTTCTTCATTTGTATGAACTACTAAAAATTGTTCAGTTTCGTTGAAATTTGCAACATAACCATCTTTATTAATACCTCTTCTGAAATATCTTGTACCTGCTCTAAATCTTGATCTTCTTGTAATCAGACCAAAAGTAATTGGTTTTGTATTGATTGTAGTCTTAACAAATTTCGCATAGCCGTAAATAACAGGTAAAACGAATTGTGAAACGAATGTATTTGATTTGGATAAATCAATCAAACTTGAAGAAATGAAGTAATTCCACATGAATTCATTATTGAAACCTAAAGGATCATCATATTTTTGATCACCAAAAGATCTAGTCAAATCAAATGAGTAAGAAAAGAATAAAGTTGCATTATCCAAATGAGTCTTCAACATTTCAGTATACTTGAGTTCATCTTCATCAGGTTTATGTTTCGAATTTAATGAAATTACATTAGTTGATTCAACTTTGTATATTTTTCTATCGCCATAGATAACTCCCGAATCACTAGCTGATTCAGCAAGAATAATGTAATAATTGGAATACAAATGAATGATACCCAACAGACCGGCAATCGGTTGGAAAGCAGATTTGAAAGTCTGTTTTTCCATGTCCACAGTTGTCACTTCACCGGATTGCGAAATCAAAAGCAATTCTGAACTTTCGTGTCCGGCCAGTTGAAACACATAACCTTCTGCAGTTTGGGCGTATCTAAGAGAAGTGGAAGCCACCATAATCAAAAGCGGGTGTGTGTTGTTTCCTGAACCCAGACAATTCTCCCCTTAGGTCACACTCCACTCCTCTTTCTCTTCTTTCCACACACACACACACACACGGAGAAGAACAAACAATACAAACAAAACAAACTCTGGTGATGCTCGCTCTGTCCAGATTCGGTTCGTTTCATTATTAGGATTAAAAGTTATACAGGATGAATCAGGTAATTATTTAGTAGTCAAGAATGTCAAGGGCAGGGAAGTCTTTGATCGCAGGTACAGGTATTTCGTCAACATAGTAGACAAATCCGTTTTCGTCAAGTCTTTCCCTGTCTCTTTTATCCACAGTGTATATTTCTACGACGTTCTCCTTAATGATGCTTAACAAGCACACAAAGTTGGATTGGATTAAATATGCCTGTTGAATCATGTTTCTTCTGATCATTGCTTCTAACAATTTGATTGTATCTGATTTTGTGTGTTCTAATCTGTCGATTAATCTTCCCACCGAACCAATTAAATATTCTTCTTCGTAAATTGTACCCTTTTTACCACGTGCACGTTTACGTTCTTCTCTTCTCTTATTCTTTGCAGTACGACGAGAAGCACCGGTTTTTGCAGTACCTGAAGTCTTACCCGTGTATCTTGTAAAGAATGATTCCTTAGTTGATGTTTCTGAAGGTGCAATGGAGACATTATCTGGTGTGTTTTCATTTTCTGCCATTTCTCCATAGAACGCATAAGGATCATTTAATTTCTTTTCACGTAATTCACGCAATCTTCTAATTTGTGATTCTAATTGACCTTTACAATCTGCTAATAATTCAGCAATTGTACCAAAACCTTCATTGATTGAAGGATCCACAATTTCTTTAATTAGTTCTGGTTTATTTTCTTCTAAACATAGTTGAATGGCTGCAGAATATTCATATTCTTTACCATATAATTCCAAAGCTTGATTTAAATTGCTTAAATACTTATAACTAATATAAGCTGCAGATTTATAATCATGAATTAAAGTTAAACTTTCAATCAATAAATTACAAGTATTTAATAGTTTCGATTCTTTAAATTCCGGTTTTAATGAAATACTTATAGCTTCTCTCCATTTTTTACCTAATATGTAATTTTCTAATGCATTTTCGAAATCTGCTAATTTTTCATACATAATTGCACTTTGAACATAATTTTGAGTTGAATTCAGATAATTTGCATAAAATTTTAAAATCAAATTGAAATTCGTTTCATCATATTTGTATAATGTTAGTGCATATTTATATAATTCATGGTCGATTATGAAATCAATAATTTCATCTTGAATGTCTTTCTTTTCTTCAGCAGGAATTTTAACTAATGATTCTAAAGCTTTTGGATAATTCTTCAAAAATGAATCAACCATAAATCTTCTTCTTAATTCAGTTTCTTCATATAAACTTTGTAAAAAGGGTAAATATTCTTTTGGATCTTTTTGACTTTGTTGTGCAACAATCAATGCCAATGGAATATTATAAATACTTAATGCAATATTGTATAATTTATTAATATCTAAAAGAAAACATAAATGTTGAACGGATTTTTCGATTTCTAAATCATTATTAAATGTAGAAATCAATTGTAATGCTTCTTCTGTTCTTGGTGGTTTTTGAGATGCATAAGCAGTAATTATCGATTGTAAGTATTCTTGTTTATATGATTCGTTATTAACTAAAACATCTAAAATGGCATCACAAATTTTTTTAACTTTCAAAGTACCTTTTTCCTTTTGAATCAATTTCATTTCTTTAATTGATTTCTCAACTTGTTCAACAGTTGAATCTTCGACATTACTTTCCTTATATTTAGTTTGACAAACATCTTCTTCTAATAAACAGGATAAGAATAAATCTAAATATTCTACTTTTCCTAATTGATTGATAAAGTTTTCAATATTACTGAAAAATAATTCTGGATCATAATCATGTAAAATATCTAATGAAATTCTATGAATTCTACATGTTAAAAATGCACTTTTATAATTGACATCTTTAATAGCTTTACGAACATCATTTAAAACCATAATTCTTGGATAAATAGTTTCCAAATTACCTCTTGGAGCTTGTAAAATAACACATGATTTAGAGGGTATAGCGTTAACTAAAACCGAACCTCTTTCAATATTTCTAATTCTTTCATCATGTTCATCGCCATCTTCAATTGTTGTAATTTCTCTGAATTCATCATCATTGTGGATTGCTGGATTATTTAATAAATGAAGAAATTTCAATTGATGTTGTGCAGTAGTGTATAATAAGTATGCATCAGTAATTAACATAGATGTAACACCTTGTGAGATTAATTTGGAATTGATGTATAATTTACCAGTTGACATTAAACCGATTGGCAATTTAATCAATTCTTTATCATTATATTCTGAAGGAATTTCAGTGATTTTAAAATCTGCACAAAGTTGAGGAAATTTACCAATGGATTGAATTTCTGAATTAACCAAAGCATTGATTGATCCATCAATGGTTTCAAAAGATAAATAATTAATTGATGTGTTTGAAGATAATTTAATAACTTTCATGTTTGGGATATCAATGATATCATTGAATTCTAAATCATCACTTATAATATTTAATTGTAAAACTTTAGATAAGTTAGATTGAACATCATCACACAAAACAAAAACTTGCTCATTGTTAACAAATTGGATTTGTCTAGGATACATATCTTGCATAATTTCAAATTTAGCAACTTGTTTAAAATTCCAGTTTTCATTTTCAGACTTCCATAAATATACAAATAAATTAGTCAAAATCGCAATCGTTAAATTATCTTTTGATAAAGAAACACTATTAATAGGTTCATCAACATCCAAATCTCTATATGCGATAGGGGGTGGAACATTAGCCTTTGCAAAAGGAGTAAGCATACATCTTTGACCATCAATTACCAAATTTACACCTTTATCATTTGGACTGATGGTATTACCATATGCTGTAGTATATGACATATCAATTATTTCAATTGAAGAAGATGTACCTATCATCAATTTAAAAGGTTTTTCAGGATGGAATTTAGTAAATTGAATTTTTTCATTATTAAAAGTTTGAATTTCTTGTTTCAAATACCAATGATAATTTTTGGTATACCATAATTGAACTTTATTTTCTAATTGTAAAAGTAAAATTTCACTATTTGAAGACCAATCAATTTTTAAAATATTTTCGAAATTGGCATTTAATCTAGAATCAAATTCACCATGTCTTAAACCGTTTTTTTCAAAGAAAATGACATCTAATACAACATCTCCAATTTCTGGTTCAAATCTTCTTTGTGTAGAAGCAATCAAAGAACCTTGAGGTTTCCATGCAAGTGTATGTTCTTGACCATCAATAGGTTCAGAACAAGAAATCAAATCCCCATCTCTTGAATAAACTCTAATGACCCTTCTTGGTTTTGTAGAATTGTTTGATTCATCCGGAATAGTTTCAATACATGTAATTGAAAAGAATTGACAATCACCTCTCCATGAAATTTCATAATTGTTTAAATCGAAATTTGAGATATCACCACTTTGTAATTCCTTAATTGTTGGATCACATAAAATAGCATTTTCTGAATCTATATTTAAACCTGCATTTTTTAGCACTTTTCTTTCTCTTTCAATTTGTTTTGCACCTTTACCTTTAAATTGAGTTTCTTCTTTACCCCAACCTAAAGAAACTTGAGAATTTAATTTTAAGTCATTTGAATCAATTTTTTTTTCCATAATCAAATCAAGAGTTGATGAAAAAAGTAATAAATTATGTTCTTTAGTAACCAAAGATAAAATTTCTTCATCATATGACCATTTTGCAGACTTGATACCACAATCTATACTACCTACAATTTCCACAAAAGTTTGATCTAAATCATTAGAGATTGGATCGTAGGTGGCGATCAAAATATCACCATTTTGGAAAATCAAAATCAATTGATTAGAATCTTCAAAATGTGATAATGATAATAATTTATCATTTTCATTAAATGGAATAGATGCTAAAATTTTTATATTTCCATTTTTCTCAAATTGTTGAATTTCAATTAAGTTGGATGTAGTTGAACCTAATGCTAATGTTAAAGAATCTGAAATTAAATCAAAACATGTGTCTAGAATAGGCAAATCAGGACAAGTGTATGAATCGGCGACAATTCTGGATCTGTTTAAAACAGTCAAGTTTTTCATGGTACTCGTTTGCCTCTAGGAAAGTAGAGAAAATAAAACAAAATATAGTTTTTAAGCAAGTACGAATAATAGTAGTTGGGTTATAAAGAAAAAAAAAAAAATTTTTAGAAATTAATAATTTTTCATTTGTCGAGAATACTAATGTACGTTGTAAAAGTGTATATTTATATACAGGAGATTATAATAATTTTTATAAAGTATGGGTTGCTCTAATCCGTTCTTAATTTTTTGAAGGTATTCTGTTAGCAACAATATCCCAATCAATTGAGTTGATGGCATTATTGATGAATAATTTTTTACCAAAAGCACCATAATCTCTCAAATAAAATGAAGGATTTGAACCTATTGCTAAGAGAGGAGTGAATGTAAAACTCAAAGAGTTAAGAGCTTCAGCGTCTTCCATTGAAGGGATTAAGTTTGCGTTGTAAGTTTCAGAATTTGATCTGTTATCTAAACCATTTCTTTTCTTATTTTCGAATTCTCTACCATTTGAAATTCTCTTTGATGTAAATGTATGTGGTAAGCCATTATTATAAGTATTTAAAATTGATAAATATCTTAATCTTGAAAAACTATCAGAGTTTGGAATGTGTTTATAAATTAACCATGTGTAACCATTACCTTTAATTGAATTTGAAGAATGATATAATAAAGTGAAAAATTCTTCGACAGAACCGAAAGATTTATTAATTAAATTAATAAAGTTTTCATCTGATGGTAAATTTAATATATTTTTTTTATAAGTCAATAATGAATCTGAGTTTAGTTTTTCAATATTGTTGAGATTATTTGATTTAATCGATGAAAAGAAATAAAAAAGATTGTAAATTGAAGCAGTTGAATCGAAAAGGTATGATTCATCATCATCGAATTTAGAAGAAATTTGTTTTAATAAATTTTCATATTGATTGATAATTTTATTATTAACGGAGGAAGTAGTAGCGGTAGTAGCATCATCTGAAAAACAACCTAAATAAGAGTTATGTTTAAGTTGAGTCATGATATGTTTTATATCTGTTAATTTATAATCTAATTGATCATACCATAAATCATTAAGGGTGGAAGCTGAAAAGAGACCAGGTATACCGTTTCTTTCAGCATGAAATGAGTCTATTCTGTCTATTTGCGGTAATTGTAATTTTTGCAGAAGCAGTTGTTGATCATTGTTGGAAGATTTGTTGAGGGCCAATTCGTTGGGTTTTGGGAGAGAAACGGAAAAGGAACGGAGAGAAAAAGATCTCTTTGAGGCGTCCAGGACGGGTCTGTACATGGCAGTGTGGGAAAGGAGGGGAGAGGAGGGAAGAGAGAGACGGGAACAGACTGCCAAAATAGCATTAAGCTCCTTACTGTACACACTGTAATGTGAAATTTCGATTCCCGGTGTGTCTCTTTCTTTCCGTCCACGTCTCGAAAGATCGAAAACCGCAAATCGCGGAGGGGAAACACACGTCGATCGACGCCGCCGTCTCCCGGCCACACCGCGCCGCGTCACGTGACCGTCTTCAGTCGCGTCGATCGACGGCACCAGCAGAAACGAAAACAGAAAATTTGCCACCGGGAACGAGAGAAAGCGAAAACGACAAAAAGAACGAAAACAGCGCTTCGCTTCTTTCGAAAGAGTAAGACACACGTCGAACACACTCACAACGCAATCCGATGCAACCACGGCACGCTCACACTGCTCTGCTTAATTGTGTATCCTGCACTTCACTGCACTGCATCTCACTACACTACACTAAGTCTAGTATAGCATAGCATAGTATAGAGCACATCTGTATCCATTTTCACCTGTCTACATATACATTTTACCTCCACCTCCGCTCCTTCCTTAACCTCCCCACACACAAACCTTCTCTTTTCTACACAGCCATAACAAAAATTTGATACTGAGATACAAGGAAAGGTTCATCTTCATAAATATATACATACAATAAACACAAATACCTAAATTACGTACGTACATACATACATACATACATTTATACATACCTATAAACATACCTATAAACATAAATACACACATACATATACAACGGAATGTCTACAGAAATACAAGAAGCGGATGTTGACTCAATAATCGACAGACTTCTCGATGTTAGAGGTTCAAGACCTGGAAAACAGGTACAATTACAAGAAAATGAAATTAAGTATTTATGTACTAAAGCAAGAGAAATATTTATTCAACAACCAATTTTATTAGAATTAGAAGCACCTATTAAAATTTGTGGTGATATTCATGGTCAATATTATGATTTATTAAGATTATTTGAATATGGTGCATTCCCACCTGAAGCTAATTATTTATTTTTAGGTGATTATGTTGATAGAGGTAAACAATCATTAGAAACTATTTGTCTTTTATTAGCTTATAAAATTAAATATCCTGAAAATTTTTTCATTTTAAGGGGTAATCATGAATGTGCATCAATTAATAGAATTTATGGATTTTATGATGAATGTAAAAGACGTTATAATATTAAATTATGGAAAACTTTTACTGATTGTTTTAATTGTTTACCAATTGCTGCTATTATTGATGAAAAAATTTTTACAATGCATGGTGGTTTATCACCTGATTTAAATACAATGGAACAAATTAGAAGAATTATGAGACCTACAGATATACCTGATGTTGGATTATTATGTGATTTATTATGGTCTGATCCAGATAAGGATATAATGGGTTGGAGTGAAAATGATAGAGGTGTTTCATTTACTTTCGGTCCTGATGTAGTTTCAAGATTTTTACAAAAACATGATATGGATTTAATTTGTAGAGCACATCAAGTCGTTGAAGATGGTTATGAATTTTTTAGTAAACGTCAATTAGTTACAATTTTTAGTGCTCCAAATTATTGTGGTGAATTTGATAATGCAGGTGCAATGATGAGCGTTGATGAAAGTTTATTATGTTCGTTCCAAATTTTAAAACCTGCTGAAAAGAAAAAATACCAACCAATTGCTTCATCTAAGAAAAGACCTGGAAGAATATACTAATTTTAGTTGATTTTTTTTTTCCCATTCTTCCTTTCTCCTACTTTTTGTTTCTTTCTTTCTCCCCTCTCCCCCTTTTTATTTTTGTTTTATTTGCCTTGATCTGACCTGAGTAAATATTTATATTTTTATCTTCATACTATATATATATATATATAATATATAATGTTTATATAATGTTTATATCCTTTTATAATTTTAACTAAATACATATATATATCAAAAAAACAATTTTTAATTAAAAAATTGAATTAACTAAATCACTACCAATTGTTGCACCAGCACCAAAAATTGCTGCATCACCAAGTTTTGAACCAAATTTTTTAAATGCACCTGAAGATCCACTGCTTTGTTGTTGTGGCTGTCCTTGAATTACTTGAACAGGTTGTTGTTGTTGTTGTTGCACGGGTATCTGTTGTGGAATATTAAAAGAAGTTTGCGATTGTTGATAATATTGTTGTGTTGGTTGTTGGTAATATTGTTGCGTTGTTTGTTGATAATATGGTGGCGCAGCAGGTTCAACAGGTTCATTTCTTGTTGAAACTAAACTCATAGTGTAAACTTTAACATAATTGGATGGGAACATACCTGTTTGACCATTACATGAACCTTTCCACCATGCATCTGAAATTTTATCCAAAACTTGAACTTTATCTCCTCTGTATAACCGCAAGTCATCAGGTTGTTGTGGTTGAAAATCATAGATTGCTTCAACATAGTCGACAGGTGGTGGAATAGCAGCAGGTGGTGCAGCAGATGGCGGAGCAGATGGTGGAGCAAAAGATGGTGAAACCGCTTTCTTTTCAGAGAAAGATGGAGGAGAAACGGAACTTTTGGCAATGTTTTGTGCTAAATCGACCGGTTCCATCCCTTTGACATAACGTTCGGGTAAAATGGACATAAAATGATCATAAAGAGTTTCGGTAATAACCTCGGACTCAAGCAGAAACTCGAGTTCAGTCTTGACGGTAGTAAGGGATCTGTTAATAGATGCAGACATAGTTGCTAGTAAAGGTAAAAATAAGGAAAAGCTGATGTGTATATGAAATTGAAGAAGAAAAGAGAAAAAGAACGGGGCATATACTACCAAAATACCTCATTGCGTGAAGAATGCACAAAAGCGGCTCATTCGCTAACCAGAGAGAGAGAGAGAGAGAGAGATTACACAGACAAAATGTACAGAGATATATATATAGTAGTAGTAGTTGTAAGTAGTAGTTGTGGATCATAATGGTCCAAGATAGTCCTCTTTGATACTTCCAATAGCAGAAATGCTGTTCACATCCGAACGTGTACCAATAACCTTTATCCTCACTTTAGAGCTCTTCATTATAACTTGGTCTTCACCAATATAAGCTGGTGGAGTATGGCTGGGATTATATTTCATATCAGAAGGAATCAAATGTTTAGAGACAAACACACTTAGTGGTCCTACATCGGCAAAGAAACCCATGTTATTAACGCTTGACACCACACCGTCGACAACTTCACCTTTGAAAGGTTTCCAAACAACGGCCTTATATTTGACTTCGAACTCGGCATATCCTGAATTTCCTGGAATAATACGCCCTTTTCCGACATCAATGTTAGTACTGTCCAAGACACAAACGATGTAACCAAACTGACCAGTACAAGTTCCTTCCACGTCGGTAAGAAGCTTCTGTCGCAGATAGTCGTTCATCTGGGCGCCGAAATACGACGGATGCAGCGTGAGGTTGAGGGCGAGATCTTTAATGAAAAACATATGTAATGTCAATTGCTGTCCAGTGTCTCTGCAGTGTCCAGCTTGTCCTCAGCAAGACCTCCCTTCTCCCCTGCTGTCCCGTCCAGACTTCTCCTTCTTCTCCTTCTTCTCCTTCTTCTCTTTCTTCTCGTTTTCCGCACTGGTCTGGACACAAGTCCCGCGCACGGTCCACGCCTCCCGTGCCCACTGCCCCTCGCTTTTCCGACATGAAAAGTTCGTTGGGCCTTTTTCTGGTTTACTATGGTGATTTTGTCAGCATGATGTTCTAAATTAGGTGAAGATATTTAAGAAAGAAACTCTAGCTACCTCCTAATAAACAATGTCCAATCAACTGGGAAAGGCTGGACTTGGGCTTGCTCGTGTTTGGCATCATGTCGACCTCTCAAATGAACAAAGAACCCTTGGTAGACTCGCTTCACAAATCGCAATTGCATTAATCGGCAAACACAAACCAATTACACATATTACTGAAGATTCTGGAGATTACGTTGTTGTTTCTAACTGTCAACATTTGAAAGTTACCGGTCGTAAACTTACAGATAAAACTTATTGGTCTCATACTTTTAGACCAGGATCTGGAAAAGCTACACCAATGGATAAAATAGTTCGTGATTTTGGATATTCGGAAGTTATTAGACGTGCAGTTAGTAGAATGCTCCCTAAGAATAGATGGAGAAAGGATAGATTGGCAAGATTAAAAGTTTTCGATGGATCAGAACATCCTTATAAACAAAATATTATCGCATGGGCTGATGAACAACCACTTGTGCAGAAAGCAATTGAAGAAAGTTTAGTAAGAGAAAAACAATTATCTGAATTTAATTCTTTGATGAAAGCAAAGAAATTATAGTTAAATATTCTATAATTCCTGTATATATATATTACATTATTTAATAAAGTAATTATACGTTAGTTAGTTTAGTAAAATACAAGTTTTTTTCTTTTTATATCACGGTTTTTATACAAATATACAAACACCCTCCTATTATTTAACGCACAGTATAACTACTCTTTTGCGTATATAATCTTGGTGTAATGTTCATCGCCATTAATTCTTGAAATAGTAATTTGGCAGCATATGGAATATGAATTTGATAAATATTAGTCTTATTTTTACAACTCTTACATTCAAATTGTCCCTTTTTCAAATTTGCAACAACACTCATTAATCCACAAATTCCACATACATGAACTCTAAAAGCATCTGAACTATCCATTAATCTTTCCTTTAAAAATCCTGCTGCACCATGTGCAATCATACAATCTCTTTCCATCTCACCAAATCTTAAACCACCATCTCTAGCACGACCTTCCATTGGTTGTCTAGTTAAATTTTGATAGGGTCCTCTTGCTCTAGCATGAATTTTATCATCAACCATATGTCTTAATCTTTGATAATATGTTGGACCAAAGAAAACTTGTGCCATCAGTTTTTTACCTGTATGTCCATTATACATAACTTCAAAACCTCTTGATTGAAATCCATTTTCTCTTAAAAGTTTAGAAACTGCATCAACCGTTAAATCAGTAAATGGTGTCGCATCACCTTCATAACCTCTTAATGATGCAACTTTTGATAATAAACATTCAATTAAATGAGCAACTGTCATTCTTGATGGAATTGCATGAGGATTAATAATTAAATCAGGAACTAATCCTTCACTTGTAAATGGCATATCTTCATTTCTATATGTAATACCAATTGTACCTTTTTGTCCATGTCTTGATGCAAATTTATCACCAATTTGTGGAACTTTTGTTGTTCTCATTCTAACTTTAACAAATCTTAAACCTTCTGAATTTGTTGTTAATAAAACTTGATCAACAATACCACTTTCTGTAGTTCTTAATGGTGTTGATGCATCTCTTTTTGTATGATATTTTGTTCTTTGACCTAATTCTTCAGTATCTGGAGGAATTGGAACAGTTTTACCAATAATAATATCATCACCTGAAACTCTTACACCAGGAGAAATTAAACCATCATCATCTAATTTTTCATATGTACCTGCTTTAAAACCTAAAGTATTTGATCTCATTGGTTTTTCAAATTCTTCAACAACAGAAATACCATTTCTTCTTTCTTGATCCATATAACTTCTGAAAAATAAAGATCTAAATAATCCCCTATCAATTGATGATTGATTCATAATCATTGAATCTTCTTGATTATAACCTGAATAACATGCAATTGCAACAATAGCATTTTGACCAGCAGGTAATTCTCTAAACTTTAAAAATTCCATAGATTGTGTCTTTGCTAAAGGTTTTTGTGGATAATATAAAATATTAGCCATTGTATCCATTCTAACATTATAATTAGTTAAAAATACCCCCATAGCTTGTTTACCCATAGCTGATTGATATGTATTTCTAGGAGATTGATTATGATCTGGGAATGGAATAATTGATGCAGCAACACCTAAGATCATTGATGGATGAATCTCACAATGTGTAAAAGAATGAGATTCAATATGATTTTTAATTCTTTTTGCAGGATCTTTCTCTTCTTCATTTTCTTCTTCTTGTAAATCTCCTGATGTTGATAAATCTTCAGATGACATTGCAATTAAAACAGTTTCTTCTTCTTCTGCATCTAAATATTCAACAATACCTTCACTTAATAAAGAATCCCATCCATAAATTCTTTGTAAAGGTTCTAAAGGTTCACCATTTTCATCAAATTCATCATCTTGTTGAATTTCTTCAATTTCTCTATCTAAAATTTTTCTACAATGTTCTTTAGTTAATTTTAATCCTCCTTTTAATTCACTATCTGGATCATCATCAACAATAAATAATGGTCGATAAACTCTACCTGCATCTGTAAAAATTTTAAATTCTCTTTCTCTAATATTTCTAATTAATGAAACTTCACTTGAAATAGTACCACTTCTTCTTAATTGTCTCATTGTATCAACTAACATTCCAGGATCTCTATGAGTACCAACCCAATTACCATTTAAAAAGACTCTTGTTGATAACTTATGTTCTTGAGGATCATAATCTGAAATTGGTTCTAATCCCCATTCTTCTAATAAATAAGTAATTGGTTCAGATGCACTACCAACAGAAATACATGACATTAAAGATAAATTTTTAACTAAACCACAAGCTTGACCTTCAGGAGTTTCTGCAGGACAAACTAAACCCCAATGAGTATTATGTAATTGTCTTGGTTTTGCTAATTTACCATCTCTACCAATTGGTGTATTAGTTCTTCTTAAATGTGATAATGTTGAAGAATAAGTATATCTATTTAAAACTTGTGAAACACCAGCTTTTGAACTCATTGCTTTCTTTTGTTCACCCCAATTACCAGTTGCTAAAGAATATTTTAGACCTGAAGTAATTGTAGTTGATTTAACAGCAGAAACAATATTAAAATCTTCACCATGTTCAATACATCTTTGCATATATCTATAAATATCACGTGAAAGTTTTCTAAATAAAATTCTGAATAAATTGGCTAAAAGAGGACCTGCTAAATCCAATCTTTTTTTACCAAAATGATCTCTATCATCTTGTTCTTTTCTTTCTAATGCACATAATAATAATCTATTTATAATATAACCTAAAAAGTAAGCTTTATTAGTTTCATGACCACCATCTTGAGAAATATGAGGTAAAAATTCTCTTTGTAAAATATCTTTAGCAAATTGGATTCTTCTTTCTCTTTTAATACCAACTGCATTACCTCTTCTACCAATATAATCTAATGCAACTTCTTGAGATTGAATAAGGAAACCTTCTTCAATACAAGGTTTTAACATTTCTAACATTTGCCAATCATTATCATCATAACAAATATGTTGTAAGATATCACCATCTTCGATAACACCTAAAGCTCTAAAAACAATAACAATTGGAACATCAGTTTTAATATAAGGTAATGTTGTTTTAATTGAACGTCCAACACCACCAGCTTTAAAACTTGAAGCACCACCACTTGATAATTTAACTTGAATTGAAGAAATTAATCTTGAACCTTTTTCTAAAGCTGATCTAATTTCAGCAACATGAGAGATTGGAGAAACACCTGATTTTTTGAAAACTTGAACAATATTTGCTGATGATCTTTCTTGTGCAATTAAAACTTTCTCAGAACCATTAATAATAAAATAACCACCCATATCAAAAGGACATTCTCTAATTTGATATAATTCTTCTTCGGATAATCCATATAAAGTACAAAATTTAGATTTAAGCATAATTGGAACTTTACCAATAAAAATAGTTTGAGTTTCAGCACCACTTTTATGAATTTTTGTATTATGTTTTTCATCAATAATATCATCATCATCGTCATTAAAGTCAGAAGGAATTGGATCCAAATCATCCAGTTGTCTAGATCTAAATTTATAAATATCACCTTCTTTATACCATTGAATTTGAGAAGCTGATTGATTATTATTTTCATCATCTATACTTTCTTTAACCATTTTTTTCATTTCCACATAGAGAGGAGCAGAATAAGTTAAATTTCTCAATCTCGCTTCTTGAGGTAATAATGTTGATGTTGTACCATCTGCTTCAGTTTGAGATGGTTTAGAAAGGAAAATATCACCAAAAGTAATTTCATATCTTCTATTAATATCATCATCTTCAGTAATATGTTGAGCCGGTTGATCAAGAATCAATTTTCTATCTTCAAGAACAAGCTGCTGGATAGAAGTTTCAATAAACTCTTCAAAGGAGTCGAGTTGTTGAGACACTAAACCTTTGGTTTCAAAGAAAGAGGTGATGACGGTCCAGCAGTCTTCTGTTGTGATGAGATTGTCCTGAAAGGCGTAGGCGGCATCTGCGTCGAAGTCGTCGTAGGACATGGCTGTGTGATTGTGTCGGGCCCGCTGTTGTGTGGTTTCCCTGGCGGTTGCTTCTCCTAGTGACAGGAACAATAGCTGAGCATTCTACTTCTCTTTCATTCTCTCTAAACACTCTGTTCAACTTCCTCTCTTTCTACGCCGCTTCTTTCTTTCCAATTTTGCCACCCGCGAGTGAAAAAAAGAAAAAAAAGGAAAAAA
Organism: Pichia sp. NRRL Y-12824; assembly: GCA_030560915.1. Classification (NCBI taxonomy): domain Eukaryota; kingdom Fungi; phylum Ascomycota; class Pichiomycetes; order Pichiales; family Pichiaceae; genus Pichia; species Pichia sp. NRRL Y-12824. The sequence goes on along the minus strand of JAKTWG010000014.1, from coordinate 161,569 downwards.
AAATTAAACACGACAAAATTATTGTCGTAAACCGACAAACGTCGATCGACTTAAATTTTTACCGTTACCCGGCCTCGTTGATTTTTTGCCATTCTCCTCATTTCCCTCTTCTCCTCTCGCGAACTTCTCAGCAACATGAATTGCATCGAAATTTCCCTGGTTTATGTTTGAAGTTGGTGATGAACTCGGGGTTTTCGCAGATGTTTGAATTGAGCACATACATCAGATTAGATTAAACAACACATTCAGCATAGCATCTTTTTCCTTCACAACATGATTTCTTTCTCATCTGTGCGTGCTCGTCTTTCACTTACTCAAGTTTCTCTTCAATGCACTTCCTCTCAAGGTTCCATACGTACAATTATTATGGGTCACCGTAAGCCATTTGCACCTAAACCAAAAGCTAAGGATACTCATGAAGAACGTGCACTTAGATCTAAGAAAATCGTTCAACTTGTACGTGAAGCATTGCAAAACGATGAACCAAATTTCACTACCGGTTCTAAATCTATTTATTTACCATTTGCAACAATTAAATTACTTAGACCTAATGCAAAACATACACCATATCAAGCCAAATTTATTGTGCCCAAATCATTTAACAAATTAGATCTTAGAGATTATTTGTATCATATTTACAATTTAAGAGTCTTAAATGTTACTTCTGCTCTTATGCCTGGTAAATTTATTAGAAGTATGCCAGCACCATATGGATCAAGATACAGGGATGCTCAAGTCAAGAAAATGACTGTGGATTTAATTGATCCATTTGTTTGGCCAGCAGAATCTGACGAATTTATTCAAGAAAAAGAATTAACTAAAGAATTAAATAGATATAGAGAAGAAAAGGCAAATGCTATTAATTCTGATGCAGATAAACCAAGTAAAGCATTTGGTGGTATTATTGATAAAAAACCAACTCCAATGAACTTTATTCCTAAATATGTTAAGAAACAAATGAAGAATGTCAGGGATAGAGATCTTTTGGCTAAAAAGAGAGCAGATGATGAAGAATTCATTAATTCATATATCAAATTATAGGGATTTTATTAACTCCAATCCCTACTCTGTTTATATTTTTCTGTATATATATAAATACCTTAACTAACGAATATAAAAGTTAAAAAACAACAACAACAACAACAACATTAATAAACTATTGTAAAAAAAACGATAACTATTTAGATTTAAACCAGCTTGAACTTCGAGATCCAGTTCGGGATCCAGATCCAGACACACGACGAATACTCTCCAATAATCCAGTCTTTTCATTAACATCACTGTCTGTGTCTGTACTACGTTTAGTCATCACGCTGTTAAGATCTGCAACACCGTTTTCTTTTGGATCTTTCAGTTCTTTCAGTTCCTTCTTGCTGACAATTGCAAAATCATCAAAGCTCCGGGTGGGTGACTCACCAAAAACAATGTTTGGTGTTTCAGTAACGGATTCAACACTGACAAACCCGGACGCCTGTTCCGATTGTTTAATATATCCATATCCATGCCCATATCCGTATCCAAATGGTGCAATTAGTGCAGAAATAACGGTTGTCGTTATTGAAGACGTTGTAGTATCTTTCCATATCAATCCCGTTACAATATCCGCTAAGGAACTACCCGTTGGAGAAGTACCATGATACAGATTTGTAAAATAATCGTTGTAAGCAGGGATATCTATACCGGAAATCCTTGCAATGTGTTCAGATGCTGGAATCGTAAGTGCTAATTTCGTAACCAGCAGTCCGAACATACCAACCATGGACATTGCTGATGCTTTTAGTTCGTTCAAACGTTTCATATTGTCATCAAAGTAGTAATGGTATATAACAAATGCTCCGGAAACTTTTCGGCCTTGCTGCGTTGGAACAATAGGAAACCCGAGCCATATTTGCAAGTATAACGTTGCAAACGATGACAAAGGAAGAATTCGGAGGAGAAAAGCCACTGGACCAAGACTTATAGTGTAAAGCCAGAGAGAGAGAACAATCCAGTACACCATTGTTTCCTGGATGCGCAAGGAGAGATCTTTATGAAGTGGCACGGTATCTGTCAAGACGGCAATGGTGGTTGCTGAGAAGACGGTGTGCAGGGTGGCCAGAAGGCCGATGGTATTGTAAAGCGGATATGCGATGGACGCCACGGCAAGCGGCAACGTAAGCAGAGACATTGGTGAAAGGGGAGGAAGAAAGAAAGGCGGAAAGACAGAAAGAAAAGAAAAGAAAAGAAAAGAAGAAAAGAAAAAAAGAAAGAAACAACACATCCCCAGCCACCCATTTTCAATTCATGTCAACCCTCGCCTTATCTATTGTATTTCTATCTCCAGTCGACCGGTTCCCCCGCCGTGTTCCCCACGATTGTGCGGTTCGTGCGGTTCGTGGGGAACTTGCTGCGCGCCCACGAAGTGTTTCCCACGAAAAACCGTAGCGGGCCAAAGTTCGTGGGCGGTGGCGGGAAGGCAGCAGCGCTGCGTAGTTGCGTTTCGTCGGGAGCCGACGTTTCGTTGTAGGTGAAACTCTGGACGTCGAGTGAAACCATTTTTCAGGTGTTGTGATGTTCATCTTCATCACCTTGGTTTTCATCCCATCTCATAGCAAGTGCATCCGCTCGATTATCTTGCTTTTGGCCTGGCCGATTGTGTATTGTTGGAAACTGTCAATAAGATCTGATGGCGCCTGTGCACATCGACTATTAAGCATTTAATATATGCATAGGCTTTCCCTATTTTTCATCTGTCTATTTTTTGGCTTATTCTTATTTGGATTATTTGGGTATTTGCTGTATTTATAATCACGTCTCTTTTTGCAATTTCTACAGAAACATTCTTTTTGAACGTTTTTGTCTTCACCACCATTTCAGGTTTACCCATACTTGTCTCCATGGGCTCACAAAACCTGACAACGGAAAAATTATAGCATCCTTACAGATTACTAATAAGCAGAAGATATAAATTTAGAGGAAATGTACGTTCTAATTATAGAATTGGTGGTAGATTGTTTAACAAAAGTTTATTAAATCAATTCAAAGATTTGAAAATGTAATTTTGGTATCTAATATTATTTTGAAAGAGACCAAAATTGTAATTATATGATGGTGGTTGTGTTAGTAGTTTCTGGACTATTAGATAGTGCTACTGCTATGAGCTAACTCGTATTTTGAAAGTCTTGGTGTTACTAATGATTCGTATAATTAAAAATTTTACTACAAGAACTTTTCCAGGAAGAGGTAAGTTATCGATCTATCCTGATAACTCTACCAGTTCACCATACGTGCCATCTAACGCTGAGTTATGGATAGCCGACCACCAAATCTGAGCATCTCCTTCCAAATGTCTTGCAGAGTAAAAAATTTTGGCTCTATCATCCTCCATACCTTTTCTTTCAAAGGAGCTATCTTATTTAGATAAGAACGCCAAGACCGTCTCTGGTCTTCATGAACCTTTGAACGTTGTAAACTCTGGTCTAATACTTGTTTCATACCATTATCATTACCACCTAAACCTTGCTTCTTGGTAAATTAAGTAGGTGTTACAGTGAGCAGTAAAGGCGTATTTCAACAAATAACTGAAGCCATCTCTATTAGCACACCAGTTATTGACATGCATAATATATATCCTAAAAATGATAGAAATCATGTAGACCATACTAGGAATCTGGCTTACCACCAATTCTATAATTAGAACAAACAATCTCATCTTGAATTTTATCATATTCTGATTTCAAGCTATTTAAATCATTTTGCAATGAAACTTTATTATCTAACACCAATTGACCTAATTCGTTTTTATTGTAATGCATGGCTTGTGCAACTTCGGCAGTCTTATTATTAGTATCATTATACAGATCTGAATCTTTTTTATTAATATATCCTTCAGCGTCATGTGTATAGCAATCCAATTCTTAACCATACTTTCAAATAAAACTATGTTATTATCAATAGTGTCATTTTAAACTTTATTTTCAGTGGACTTTGATTTCTCTGATTGATTTTCAAGCTTTTGTTCCATTATTTTTAACCTTCCCAAATTCTTGCCGTATTCATTTTTTACATCTTCCAATCTATTTTCGGCTTGTTTGGTTATAGTATTATCGGTGTCTTCAAATTTCAATTGCTTTACTTGCCCTTCTAATGACTTTATTTTGGTTTGAAAATCATTAATAGCGTCATTTACGTTCTTTTTATGAGTTTCTGATAGTTTATTTTAATTTGATTCGTCTAGTTTACTACTATAAAGAATATATATTCTTCACTCAACTCACCATCATTTATAATGGAGTTATCTCTAATTTCGAAAAGAAATTATCTACTTCTCTTGAACTAATATTGAATACGATTGCTCGCATTGCTCGCATTGATATCGTCGAATTCTTCATCCTCATGTGCATCATAGTTGAACACTTATTTTGAGTAGAATAGATTTCCAATTTTGATAATTAGAATACCATTTTTAATATCATTTGCTTTACCAATATAAATTCTGTTGTCAACAATAGATTGATGTATAATTTGTGTTTATTTAATTTTCCACAACCTAATAAACTAATCTTTAAGTCTGGGGTATAATATGAATTCATTTCATATTTCTTCCTGACAAGACAATAGAAAAAATACCTTCACCAGCAACTCTAATGATCGAATCGTTGGCAGCATTGATAACTTTATTTTTGGATAAATCCAGCGAATCAAAAGGCGTCAACTTCTGCATCTGCGTCAAACATACTTCTGTTTGATGCGTCTGATTCATCATTGATTTCATTAACATGAGTTAACCTCATAACTTTATTTAAATCATTAATGACTGATTTATTTTTATTGCTTAATCTTGTATCCTTTATACTCATATTATTTGTGTTGCTGCTTGAAGAAGGTTCGAACATAACTGTACAATTTCTTTTTCCATTACCGAAATGACCTTGAATGTTTTTTGGATGTCACCTTCTTCACCAACTCCAGCGTGTCTTTTGTTTCCTCTGGGGACGCCACCCATGCCGTGGCAGCTACCCGTCGGCTGGCATAGTCGTTGTTGCCGACACTGGCAAACTGGTCTCCAACATGCAACGTGTGGTTCCCGGCTACTCCACCGGCCTCGTCCTCCAGATACCGTTGCAAAACTTGTACACCAAGAGACTTATCACCAACGTCCACCCAAACATCCCGACCGCCATTGAAGGCACACCATGAAACTTGTGATGCCACTGGGTAGTTACGAAGTTGCTGATCAACACGTAAAACCACTTCTTCAAGTTGTTCACGGATTAATATAGTGTTTGGACGTGGAACAACACCTACAGCTCGTAGTTTCCGAACAATCACAGCAGAGAGTTCCAGATCTGCCACCAGTTGAGTTAATTGGCATTCAGCAAAGTTAAGCAAGTTTGTAATATCTTCAATATTCCATTTCTGCATCTCTGGCAACATCCATTCTGCTTCATCAACACTGACCAACCCACCAACTGCTTCATCGTATCGAAACATAAAATTTGATTCACCACCCATTACCAACAATTGTTCTTTCTGATTTATACTCAACCCAGAGTTTCTGACGCCATCAATCAACCCACCGAGTCGTTCGTAATACTTTTCTGCATCAACGTACCCGGCTGCAGTGACTATACCCACAGCAACGCCTACTGCCAACACATCCAACATGAGTGGAAGCAATGGATTCGATGTTTCAAACACTCCTCCATCTTCGTACAATGTAATATCACCATCAAAAGTAATGAGTTTCAAATCCGACATTGCCAAAACTTGTGCCGTGTTCAACATTAACCTCACGTCATTAAAACTAGGTGCCACAAGTTTCCGACGACTTATTCCCCGGATTGCATCTTGAATAACAAACGCCTTAGTTAAATGTAGTCTTGTAAAAAATGTACCTATCGATGGCACAAGTTGAGAAAGTCTTGATGAATTAGGGCACTTTCTGTGTTCATCAATCAACTTCTCTACGTCCGCCAAAACGACCGTATATCGATTAGCAGGGTCTTCTCCGGCAATAGCAAACGGTACCGCCAACACGGACTTGATCCACTGCACAAACTCGTCTCTTCGATGCTCTTTCAAATGATAGTCTACTCTGTACCGAGACGACATGCTGGGAAAGAAGAAGAAGGATATAGTGGATTTTTCCCCTTCTTGTAAGATGTCATTAAATCGAAAACAACGCATACAAAAACGAAAACAAAAATCAATCTCGAACAAAAATTGACTCATCTGGCTTTTTTTTCACTCTTTCTTATACTACTTTCTTCTTTCTTTCTTCCACCGTCTTTGCTGGTTTTATTTAGATAACAACTTCTTTAAACACTCCATCATGTCTACTGCTAAACATATTGTCATGATTGACAACTACGATTCCTTCACATGGAACCTTTACGAATACCTCTGCCAAGCAGGTGCCCAAGTTAGTGTTTACAGAAATGACAAAATTACACTCTCTGAGATCGAAGCATTAAATCCTGATACTATTGTTATTTCTCCTGGTCCAGGTCATCCAAAAACAGATGCTGGAATTTCACCTTCTGTGATTGATCATTTCAAAGGGAAAAAACCAATTTTCGGTATTTGTATGGGTCAACAGTGTATATTCGAAGTTTTCGGTGGTAGTGTTGAATACGCTGGTGAAATCGTCCATGGTAAAACATCTACAATTACACATGATAACAAAGGTATGTTTAGGAACGTCCCACAAGGCGTGGCTGTTACAAGATACCATTCTCTTGCAGGTTCTAATGCTTCATTACCTGATGTTTTGGAAGTCACATCAAAAACAGATAACGGTATAATTATGGGTGTCAGACATAAAGAATATGTTATTGAAGGTGTGCAGTTTCATCCAGAAAGTATTCTTACCGAAGAAGGTCATTTAATGATGAAAAACATTTTACTTTATGAAGGTGGTTATTGGAAAGATAATGTTCTTGAACCTTCAATTCCAGTTGTATCTACTGAACCTTCAATTTTAGAAAAAATTTATACACAGCGTTGTAAAGATGTGGAAATTGAATCTTCTAAACCAGGTCAAACGTTTGAAGATTTAAAAACATACTATTCTTTAGGTTTAGCACCATCTATTCAAAATTTCCATTCACACTTATCCAAACTTACAACTAACGATCAAGTTGCAATAATAAGTGAAATTAAAAGAGCATCTCCATCAAAGGGAGATATTGATATTAATGCAAATGCAGCTTTACAAGCATCAAGATATGCCAAAGCTGGTGTAGCTGCAATTTCCGTGTTGACTGAACCTACCTGGTTTAAAGGATCTCTTGAAGATTTAGAAAACGTTAGAAAAACAGTAGATGCAATAAAAGGTGATGTTAGACCTTGTGTTTTACGTAAAGAATTTATTTTTAACGAATATCAAATCTTACAAGCTAGATTGGCAGGTGCAGATACTGTGTTACTAATTGTAAAGATGCTAAATGTTGATGAATTGAAAAGATTAATTGCATACTCTCGTTCTTTAGATATTGAACCATTAGTTGAAGTCAATACATCTGAAGAGTTAAATATTGCATTACAAGTAGGTTCTAAAGTTATTGGTGTGAATAACAGAAATTTAAAGAATTTTAATGTCGATTTACAAACCACTACAAGTGTTTTATCTTCTATCCCCGACCAGGACAAGAAAGAACTCGTATTTCTTGCATTGAGTGGTATTTCAACTGTTGAAGACGTCAAGGCATACAAAAAGGAAAACGTTTTCGGATTTCTTATTGGTGAATCCTTGATGCGTAAAGGTGACAAAGTTGGTGAATTTATCACCGAGTTAAAAAGTGCATAATCTTTTACACTTGATATTAATTTAGCTAATTTTATCCTGATACACGAACATTTATTATATATTATTATATTTACTTTGTTAATCCTAGTTTTTTCATCTCTTGTTCCATTTCTACTTTCAACATTCCAAGTTTAACCAGCGCATCTTTCGAAGTGATATCTTGGTATGTCGATTCTGGTACATTTTCTAAATTCCACAAATTTTCAGATCCGTTGATGCTTCGACCATAATAAAATCTGTCTGGAGTATCACGACCCAGATTTCCGGAATACATGTATCCTGTAAGTATCAATGATAACTTGTCCATCATTGACAGTGATGCTGAAAACGTCAATTCAGGCCATAAAAATTCGTCTGTGATTACATCCAAATCATCATCAGTTAGCCTAACACCATATTTCTGGTGTAACCGTTTAATGTCAAATTTTCCTTGATGGTTCCAATCGATATGAAAAGGTCTTTTCTTTATTTTGAACGGAGTAGTCGTATTGGATGGTTCTACAGGTTGCAAACTGAGACTTGTATCGTCGTTCCGTGAAACCAATACTAAATCAACATTGGCATCAGTGTTGTCGTCGGGTTGATTGCATAGCAGTTTGAATAACACTTGGTAGTTTAGATTACTAAAGCGTGGTACATTTACAGGCCGAAACAACACGTCAACTATTGTCTTATACGGTACATGCACGGCACTCCTATGCATTCTCTTCCAGACATCGCATATTTGAGGTCTCTGTGGGTCGTTAGCAATGACACAACGGAGCACTAGAAGATACAGATACGTGTAATGTAAGGAAGAAAGGATGCACGTGCAGCGGCGAAACAAGTCGTATACGTCGACGCAAGCATAAGTGCTGGCTCGGGCCAAATGGACGTCGCCGACACAGCGCATGTGACGGGCCGTCGAGTCGGGACGTTCTTGCATGAAGAAGGGAAGAAAGGAAAAGAAGAAGAAGAAGAGGAAAAGTGTACGTACATACAAGAAGAAAGAAAACAAACAAACCCCTCTGTAACAAAAATAGAAGCGAGTCATGTTTTCCTCGGTTTGTCCATTTTGTTTAGCTGTTGCTGTTTGGGGCACTTCTTTCTTCTTGGACTGCTTTTCCAGGACACTACCATACACTCCCTTCACACACACCCACAGAGATATGTTACAGCTCCAGTCGTTGCTGCTTCGTCTGCTTCTTCTCCTTGCAGTTGTCCGCACGGCCTGCGCAGTCATCGTCATTACTGGTCCGTCAATGGGGGCCACATATACTGCAGAAGACGGTGAAATTGCTATTCCGATAACGTGGCAAGACGATGGTGATGATCCAACCGACGATCTAATTACCTCCTACACTTTTCTTCTTTGTACTGGTCCAAACGGCGAAATTCATGGATTACAACAAATTGCCAAGATCAAGGCCTCAGATATTACCGTTCCTGCGTACACACCTATTTTTGACGCTGATATTGCTGGAAACGGTCTGTTTTATATTCAAGTATACTGTCAGTTGAAAAACGGTGGTTATCTCATTCGTTATACTAATCGTGTCCAGTTAAAAGGTATGACTGGTAGTTATGTTGCTTCAGGTACAGGTATTTCTCCATATGGTGAAACTAATGATTCAGCAGATGCTGAAGAAGAAGCACAAAAGACTTCTGCATCTTTCTCTGTTCCATATACTGCACAAACAGGTAAGACCAGATATGCACCAATGCAATTACAACCAGGATCTGCAATCAGCGTGTCTACATGGTCAAGAAGATTCCCATCATCTGCTGTCACTTATTATTCAACTTTTGGAGGTGAACCAAATGTTAAATCAACCGTTACTCCAGGTTGGTCTTACACTATGAGTTCTTGTACTAATTTTGCAACACCTGCTCCGTTCCCAAGTGAAGTGGCATGGTATCCTGCAAGTGCAAGATTAGCAACTGCGTCCCTTGATGCAAATCTTGGGGAGTCAAAGAGAAAGTTGAAAAAAAGAAGATGGGTACCTTAATCGGTAGATTAATCGCCATATTCTGTTATATTTCTTTTCTTTTCCTTTCTTTCCTTTTATTGGGTGTATTTTTTTCTTTCTTTTTCTCTTTTCTGTATTTCTTGACATTCATTTTCTATTCCCCTTGTATGTTTTTATATTTTTATAGGTTAAACAACAGAACAAAAATAGTTAAACAAAGCGCAAAATGATATATATATTAACATTAAATAAAACTATAAAATCTTTTTATTAAGAATGATAAAGCTCAGGAAGTTTGTGAACTATTTCTACCAATTTTTTGGCCGCATTTCCATTAAAATCTGTACCAAAATCAAACCACTGTAATGCATTCACGGACAAATCCTTTTGAACAACACCGATAATCTCGTACCAGTTGTCTACGACTAAATTGTCGGTGCTAGATGAAGATGACACGTCAATTAGTCCATTGGCGTCAAATTGGCCATTTGATGTGGAGGCGTCGAGAGATTTAAGTTGACCAATGACACGCACGGTCTTTCCAGTGCTTTGAGCAAGCATGGTTGCATCAATTCTAAGGGATTCCATTTTGATTGATGTATCAAAATAAGTATCTGGTTGAAAAAAGGAACAAAAGGAAGAAAGAAAGAAAGAAAGGAAGTAAAAAAGAAAGTGTGAAAGAAAACATGTCTCGTTACGCGTTGATTTTTTCGAATGAAGTTAAAACCATCCGTTAAAGAGTGAAAGTTAACCTCGAGCTGGAGTGAAAATTAGAAGGAAATTAATTCAACAATATCATATGCAACATGGCTAACGGGGACAACTTATCCATTAAAGATCTTGTGGAACACTTCAGAGCCACTATCAAAGAGTGGCGGATTAGGACCGAAAAAATAGCCAAGTCCAGAAACTTGGAATTCAATCGGGGATACAGCGGTTTCGACAATCATGAGAGAATAATTTGTTGGTTAAAAAATATTTCATCTATTGCATTAAACACAGCTCCAACAGGAGATATTTTTCGCTTTTTTCGATTTTTGCTTGATAATAAATCTTTGGAAAATTTAACACCATCAGGATCTTCTGTTTCATCTGCATATTTAAAATTAATGGGGCAGCAACTAAGCGACAATAATGCTAGAGTTTTGCTTTATATAGCAAGAGATAATTTGCAAATGTTTTTTAAAGCATGTGGTTACGAAGATGTTCTTTTAGTAGTTTGGCAACACTATAGTGAAAACAACAAAACGGCAAGAGAAGTTTTAAGCCTTGCTAATTTCAACAGAACATCTTCTGATTTATGCCCTTTGGAACACGGATTGTTTCTTATCAGACATTCCCTGGAATACCATCAAACTTACTAATAATTATTATTATAGTTTATATCTTATATAGGTGAAAACCCTTAATATTATGTTACAAAGCGGGAAGTAGAAAATTTAAAAGGAAAGCAAAAATTTAGTTTCTTTTTGTCGGAATAATATAATAAATTGCGAGCAGTTAATAGAACCAGCACTTCATATATTGTCGATTCCGATTGTGATAAATGAATAGCACGTACCTTATATCTGATTCAGTTTTATTTCTTCGTATTAACAATAATCGTGGATGGAAGATATACTAAATATCACTAAACTATATGTATCAGTAATATGGGGGTTTATTCGATTATATATAGGAAAGCTACAAAAACCTATAAAGTATGTACAAGAAAGAAGTACGTAAGTGATGCAGCTGAAGATCATTTTTCACTTAACGTCGAACAGCGACGAGCTCAAACTGTTCTCTACTACCAATAAATATTCGAGTTAGCTGCCGAATATCTTATGGTTCTTTCTCTCTTTTTCCTTCTGTATTATTATCTACCAATCGATTAAGTTGCCAAATATACGCTTATCACGATGATGAGGGTCATTTGTGAAGATAGTTACAACAGGTCTATGGACTACGAGGACGGTATACTGAAGGACGAACATTTTATTGATTATTTTATAAGTTCTATAAAAGAGTGGAGAGATGAATTTATTCAAAAAGCTTTGTATCAAGTTCCATATTTTCATAAACTTACATATTTAGACGCATATGTGAAAACTGATGTGAATAATTTTGTGTTAGGAATGGAAAAGGTTATTTTAGATAGTGCACCAACAGGAGATATTTTTAAATACCTGAAATTTCTTTTTGAACATCGAAAGATTGGTCAATTACGTTCATATGGAACACTTATATTGGATGAAAGATTCAGCTTTTATGGTAAACAAATTAAATCTGAAAATTTTCAAAGAGTGTTATGTATAGTACGAGATGCATTGATGAAAATTTTTATGCAGGCAGGATACAAAAATCTTTTGGAAGTTGTAATGCATCAATACAGTTGTCAAAATAACATGCTGAACAGTGTTCTTCAACTGAATAATTATGAGTTTGACAAAAACACTATACATTTATGTCCTTTTGAACATGGGCTTTTTTTAGTCAGATTTTCTCAGAAATACCATAAAAATTATAAAAAGACTAGGGTTGATAATTGATTATTCTCTGAGATTAATAGCATGTCTGGTCGATGCTTGTTTCCTTTGTTGACGACTTTTATGTTTTTCTCTTTTTGGCTTTATTTACTCAACGTTTTGAAAATCATTAGGATCGTGTCTAGTTGAAAATTTAGATAATAAGCTACGCTTTGATTCAACGGCAATAGTTAGTAGTGTTTTAAAGGATCAACAAAATATATAATAGGTCTTGCAAAGTGTGAGAAGTTAGCTGAAAAAGCGCACTTTAGGGTTCCCGTTTACTAAGAAACGCGGCAATTGAATCTGTCGGCATCTTCTTTGGCTGCTCAAATATCTCAGACAAAAGCAGGTAAACGCCGCTCACATTTGCGCCCTGAGGCAGATGAGTAAATAACACGGCTCAGAGAGCAAGAAGGGTCAGCAACATCACTATTCAGTCTTTCACGGCGAGTACTGTTTTGTTAACAGGACATATTTCTCCCATTACTTTCGTTTCTTTTGGAAAAGAGAAACAGAAAAATAAACAAAGATCACTATATAATGACTACTTCTTACAGAGCAGCGCTTGAACTTGCGGTCATTAATACATCAATCCAAAGTTTAGAATACTGGAGAAAAGAATGTGCTAAAACTATTAACAAAAATAAGAATTAATGTTTTGATAGTAATTTAAATTCCAGAGAAAACATTAAAAAATGGTTGGATAGTTTAATTTATTTGATTAGAGAAGAGATTCCACCTCCAAATATTGAACTCTATAGATTAGTTGGAACTATTTTGGACGACATGGTACCAGGAAATATTATAAACGATGGATCAAAAACAAATTACACATTAGCTGGTAATGTATTATGGGCAAACGAATTTGGGATGATACTTCATATTGTGGGAAATGTGATATTAGCTCTTTTCAAAGCTGCTGGTTATCAAAGAGTCTTAAATATTATTGCGACAGAATCTAATGATGATCAAGAATTTCTACGTGTTTTTCGTCGTTACGGAATTACAAAATATGGTTTACAATTGGTTCCTGTTGAAGATGGTATTTATTTAATCAGAAGATATTTACAGATGGGATTAACATAAAAACGTTAAGCCAGTTCAACCATCGGTTTAAATTGATCATAACCATAAGCTACTTTAATTAAAGTATGATAATAATCTTGCATGTTTGTTATGTAAAGTACTACTTTTAGAAATCTATTTAAAAATGCAATAATTTTAAATCGAATTAATATTTTATAAAAGTAAATACGATGTTTTTGATCATTTCAAAAAGTGTAGCTATATTTAGAAAACCAAGATAAACTCAAAGTTGTGAAACCACAATCATAACACCAACAGCAACCAAGTAGCCGATCACGGACGAAACAAACTGACCTGATCATCTAAACGCCGTTAATATCCCAAATCGGGAAATTTTTGTCTCAAAATAGCAAAATCGCATGGGATGACCGTACAGTTAGATTCTATAGATGTAACATTAACTAAATTTAATTCTGTCCTTATAAGGGGTGCAGGGTTTCCATTTATTGAGAAAAAAAGGATGTGATCTCAGTTCTGATCTGCTTTTTATTTATTCATCTAACCAAAAATGAAATTAACTACATTAGCTACACTAACATCAGTTTTACTGTCAACGGCTTATGGTGCAGAACAAGCTGTTTTGGCGAACAAAGACCAAGATCAGGACGAAGAAAGAAGTATAATTGCTGAAGATATTGCTTACATCACGATGGAAGCGCATGGTACCATTGAATACCAAATGTCTTTTATTGGGCTTCCACAAGTTGTCAAGGATAATGTTGATCCACCATCGGTTGTTGAAGGAGGATGGGAAGAGATGGAATGGAATCAATTTGGATTGGAACCTTTTGAATATGATTTGTCTTTAAACAGAACTTATTTAGATATTGCCAAATTGCACGTTTTAAATACAAATAGTGGTAAGTTTTTCGGTGACAACATTACTGAACATGAAATTAGATTTGATGGTAATTTGGACGATGTTGATTATAATGATTTTGTTTATTTATATTATAACGGAGGTGACGTTTTAGAACTTGATTATAGTGTTCCATATTATACACATGGTGTAGCTCCTCAACCTTCAACTACAGCTCTCGTTGAGGAAGCAAAAGAAACTGGTGCTTAATTGAAGTATTGATAGATATATAGAAATATATTAGCTATACATTGTGCAAAATTGAAAATGATAGTAAATGTCCTTCTTAATACAAATTCTTGTGTTATGGTCGATTGATTAATAGATTTCTTTTTTAGCTCGGTTTGTTTCTGAAATAGTCATTCTTGGTATTTTTTAGCACGTATGAAACAAAGGTTCCTTTTATATTATGTCCATGCTAATTGCAAACGTGCCTAAATGACTTGAAATTTATTGGATTTATAAATAACCCTTGAATTTATCTTTTATGAATGCATGTGGATTTGGACTTAATACATTTTTTTTTTAAGAGTTCAGACGTAGAATTTGTTGAAGAATTAATGGATTATCAAGTGATTAATGGAAAAATAAGATTAATTGAAAAGTGTTTATTCATTTATGCTTAATTGTTTAAATATTGGAGTAGATTATAGGTTTGAATCGAATTATTAAGAGATACTAATGTTCAACAGCAAGTTATATATATTCGAGAATTGACATTCTTAAGTGGATCCTAGATTTCTAGTTGATTTGCTTGTGATGTCTAATGAACATTAGTATCTAGTAACTCAAAGCTTGGACCACTTAACTGAGTTTTATCATTCCCACATAATAGTTTTAAAATGATGTAGTTAATTGATTGAAATAAAGGTTCAAACGATGGGGATACTGAAGAACTGTTTATCTTCGAAAGTGCCAAATTGCATTTTGATTTTTATATAGACCATGGACTCTTTATCAGTTTCATTGGATTTACATGGAGTGTAAACATATAGTTTGTTTAATTACCAAATATAATAAGATGCAGAGAGTAAAGCTCAAACTTTGAGAGATATTACGTAACAAGAATGAAGTTGTTTCAGATTAAACAAATTCGTTGTTTATGCTTGATGTGAGTTTACGCCAAGCCTCAAACTGTTTATTTTTTTTTTAACTAAAGAAGTGCAGTTTTACCGACACGGTCAATAGATTGATAATTACAAAGATGGACGGGATTTATCAAATGGTGAACAATCGGGATATTGTGAACCATTTTGCCGCTGTGGTTAAAGAATGGAGATTAGATTGCATTGCTACAATTGATGATGAAACTGGATACGTTTACAATTATGATGGTGGACCATATACACGTCGTCAATATCAAAACAGTAGTTATAATCACGATAATGCTTTCAAAAAAGCATTAAATGGATGGAATAACAATCTGAAAAACATGATTCTGGATACTGTTCCTAATGGAGATGTATTTAGATTTGTGGATGTTTTAACTCAACCTAAAAATTTCGAACATTTGACTGAAGACGGTACTGATATTACGCTTTTCACATTCAAAGTATGTGGCAGTGTCTTAGACAACGACAGTGCACGTAGATTGCTGTATATTATCCGGGATAATGTACTCAAAATCTATCTTCGAGCAGGATACCGGGAAGTGATGGACCAGGTGATGGAGCACTACAGTAACCAGAACCGATACCTAAACGCAGTTCTAGAATTGAATGGGTTTACCAAGGCTGGGGGATACCTTTGTCCTCTTGAACATGGGTTGTTTCTTATTCGCCACTCTCTGGAACACCACCAAGATTACTAGTGCAGTTACCCGGTGTGTAGAATGTGTATGAAATTCAACTGAAATAAGTAAATCTTTAGTACGGGCGAGCGAGTAGTGCAGAGTGAAATTTGTGTGTCTTTCTTTCTTGATATGCACAGGAGGGGGTGATTTGAAGCCCAGAGAAACATCTTAGAGCAAAACACACATACACGCTAGCATGATCTACCTTAAGACTCTCCTCAAAGTGATTGACAACTCCGGTGCAGAACTCGTGGAATGTATCAAGGTGTTGAGAAAGTCACCTATGAGTTGTGCGCATGTGGGTGACAAGATTGTCGTTGTTGTTCAAGAAGCCAAACCTTTATCATCACAAATCACCGGCGCCAGTGCATCCAATCGTGTGAAACGTGGAGACATTTGTCGTGCGGTCGTCGTCAGAACAAAATATCCTATTCAGAGAGAAGACGGTACAGTGATTCGTTTCGACGACAATGCTTGCGTGTTGATCAATCAGAAGGATGAACCAATCGGAACTAGAGTGGGTAGCGTTGTTGCCAGAGAGCTCAGAAAGAAAAACTTCGGTAAGGTCATTTCCCTTGCACCTAGAGTTGTGTAATTACTACAGAATAAATAGGCATCATGTACATAATATATTATAACTGTTTTATTTTCTTAAGCATGCATGCATATCGCTCAATGCTGTACTGTGCTGTAAGTTTGAAGAGCTAAAAGGGAAAGTAGCATCTTTAGTGTAGTAAAAGGATGGATTTGAATGTTTACGTACTATCAATACGAATTCTTACAGTATCCGCTAATCTTTGTTTTAGCCGTACATTTTCACGGTTTAAAAACATATATTTTTCAAAGGGATATTGGATGTGCTAACTACTCAACTGAAAAATGAATCTTCCATCATCGCAAGAAACAGCCACAGAGATAAATGCTGTTTGACCCCTATTCCCATTCCGTTCATTGACGGTAAATTCTCGGTTAATTTAAATGTCCTGGAGATTAGAGGCTCCGAAGCAATCAATACACTTACGAATAAACAACCAAAAACGTGTTTAAAAAATTATGGGAAAATGGTCATTTCAAACTCTAACAACAAGAGGTAGTGATATAAAACTACTTAAACTGCCCAAGCACTTTTGAATCTGTACATTTATCTTTTTATCTCGTATAATATTGATAAAGGGAAGTATTCCTGCAATGTGACTTAAGGAAGTTTCATACCACCATGAAGAACAAAAACCCATTTATGATCACATTCTCATGTCGTCGTTCCCTAGAATCCGTTACAAAGCTTCTATGGTTGAACACAGACGAGATTAAAACAGGCAGCATAAAATAACTAAAAAGAAAAAAGTATCTGGGTATTTAAAGCATACTGTATTCGCATACGTTACCATTTTTCGGCTCCTTTTTCTGCCTTTTTCTATGTAATCCATTCTTAAAAAAACACGAGAGCCAAGCCATGAAATAAAGAGGGCGAAAGAAAGTTACAAAGAGAATGGGTTTAGAAAGGAGCTGAAGGGGACTATGAAAGACATGGACAAACCGAAGATAGGTGGTTCTCAAAAAGGTTATTGTGAGCTCTTGAGTTTGTATTTAAATGAACAGGCTTTTTGGCTAGAAGAATTGGCCAAATCCGAAAATGAAAAAGCCGATTTGCTAGACGATATTGTCGAAACTGGAAAGAGACACAGCATCAAGTTTGACAAATTAGCTGAAATGGCAAATGAAAATACTATTTTGTTAAAAGATGTGGTTAAAGCCAAAAAAAAACGTATCCAAAAATTGGGGGATGGTTTACGTGAACTTGATGACAGGTTAAAGCCAATCTGCACTTCTATCCACATGCTTGCATTTATTATGATGGCGGAACGCAATTTGAAAAGACACAGAGCTGGTTTATCACTTCTTGTGCCACCATTTCAGGATGGGAGAAAGCCGGCGGAGTTAGGTCTCCCTCCAATTGTGCATGCAGAAGACATTGATTCATTTACAGATGATCAACTAAAGACATATCTACGCAACTACGGGATCAAGTTTAAGGAAGATTCTAGCACTGAGAGTCTTATTATGTTACTTAAAGATTCAATGGACCTTTTATAATTTCCATGATTTTGTAGTTATCATAAAACCAAGCACTTTGCTGCAGGGGGATATGTAAACGGTTTAGGCAATTGATTGTGTTTTGTCGTCGCCTTTGTAAATCAATATGATTTTGGGTTTTTTGTTATTTGAATTTATACAAAAATAAAATAAATCGATAAATATTGTTATATATAGTATCTAGTTGCTGTATAGATTGAAAGAAATATTGATTATCAATTGATTGAGATTTCAGCTCAAGAAACTCAATTAACATATTTTTGTCCTAATTTTACTATCAAATTGATAAGGTAATTTTTTTTTAAATTGTACTTAACCTAACAAACTAATTGCAGTATATTTTTAACACCATTTTAGTTGCGAGAACAATTCAAAAGTCTTTAGTCTCCATATTTTAGTAATCAGATGTGCAATTTTTAAAACACTCTTACTAACTACCAAATCATACATTATCAACTAACCAACAAATTGATCAATTAGTCCTGTCAATGGTGAATCATCAGCCCAACAAATTCAGCCTTGGTAATAGCCACATCAGATGCATTAATCGGATATTATCCATCCTCATTATTTCATTTGTATTAGCCGAATTTTTTCACAATTTGAACATAACACTGAATGCAAACTGCTTTGCTTAAGTCATCAACAGCATCAACAGCTTGTAGTTGCAAATAAGCGGTAATCTTTTACCAGCTCTGTTTTCACATCTAACCTCAACGTTATCATTTTGTCATGGAGCATTATTCCTCAGTGTATTTAATTAAGTAAAATCTAAAATGTGTACTTATAATAGAAGATAGCCATCGACGGTTTCTTTTTGCAAAAGGTAGAGAATAAAATAATTTATAATGATAATAAAAGTGTTGTTATATAGTTACTTCATAAGAACGAGTTATACAGATTAAAGTAGCTATAGAGTAAGACTTCTAGCAGTTACTAAAAAAAAGGTTTATAATCACCAAAAATTTCCCCATTAGGAAGGAGACAAGGGGCCATCGCATCTTATCGCGGTTTTGTATAAAAGGACCCTCTTCTTTCCCTTTTTTTGCTTTCTTCTCTCCTTGTTTTCATTCTCTCCTTTCTTCCTCTTGTTCTGTTCTTTCCCTTTTTTAGTTTGAGCAGTTAAAAAGCAAAAACAAATGTCAGACCAAAATTTACCAAGAGAATATTCGCACAATGGAGCATCAGATGATGTTCCCCCAATCGCTTCCCAGACCGTAGCGGGTCTCACTGAGGAGCAAGTGTATGCCTTATATGATTCCTACAGAGAATATAATATTTCTTTACTAAGAAAAAACCAGGAGAATGCTATTGCAATGAATGGGCTCGTGCAAGAGTTCGGTAGTCTAAAAGAAGAAATCAGAAGGAACAAGGAAGAAAGGGCACAGCAGACAACCAATCTTAAACGGATGTTGGATACCTGCACTGCTCAACTTAGAAACGATGTTATAAGTTTGCAAAAAACGTCCACTGAACATGTTAATTTATTAAATGAAGTTAGAAGAGTTCAGGCTCACCACGAAAACAGAATAAGTTTTCTAATGGAAAAATACAATGGTCAAGCCATTGAATTGAATCAAGTCAAAGAAATGGCCGAACTAAAAGAACTTGAAAGACAAGTTCAAAGTTTGACACTCCGGTTAGATTGTATAGACCAGTCTCTACAAGAAACTTAGATTTCTTCTATGATCGCAGAAAATAGACACAGAGAAAAATGAAATCTGATTTTGCTTCCTGTTCCGTTCATTGAAGGTAGATTACAGGGTGATTCAAATCTTCCTGAGATTAGAAACTCCGATGTGATTAAGACGCTTATTAAACACCTACTTGAGAAATTATGAACAAACGATTAGCCCAAACTCAAACAAGGAGAGTTCAAGTAGTTATTATCTAAGATAACTCCTTAAACTCTCCTTGTTAGAGTTTGGGCTAATCGTTTGTTCATAATTTCTCAAGTAGGTGTTTAATAAGCGTCTTAATCACATCGGAGTTTCTAGTCTCAGGAAGATAACAAGGAGAGTTTAAGGAGTTATCTAAGAGAACTACTTGAACTGCCTAGGCGTTTTTAAATCTGCATATATATATATATATATATATATGTATCTTTTGCTTTTATCTGTTATAATCTTAATAAAGTAAAGTATTTTAAAAGTGTGACTTATGGAAGTTTCATACAACAGAAAACAAAAGTCACAAACAATCATATACGAATGTATTTGTTTCTCCATAATCCGTTACTAAACCCCATAACATCCTCACAGACGTGATAAAGAACAAGTATCATGACAACTTTCTAATACCCTCACATCAACTTCATAGCATAAGTAAAAGCAGTAACCAGCGTCTGTACTTAACACGTATAGTTTTGTCATAGTTTAGCATTTTCCGCCCTTTTTTTTCTCTTTATTCTACACAATACATTCTTGCTACTACACCACTAACATTTGTGTGATCAGCAAAGTAGAGATAAGATGCGAATTTTTTGATTTATTATTTGCCACCTCTTTTCTTATTCTTCTCTTTTGTGGCGTGTGTAAGGAAGTTAACTCAAAAGTCAATATAGTTCGTTCTGAGATGGGAGTATATGGAAGTTCTTTTTTTAAAGTAGAAAAAAAAAACACGTCGTTAGCCCTGCAATAAAGATGGTAAAAGAAAGTTACAAAGAGAATGGGTTTAGAAAGGAGCTGAAGGGGACTATGAAAGACATGGACAAACCGAAGATAGGTGGTTCTCAAAAAGGTTATTGTGAGCTCTTGAGTTTGTATTTAAATGAACAGGCTTTTTGGCTAGAAGAATTGGCCAAATCCGAAAATGAAAAAGCCGATTTGCTAGACGATATTGTCGAAACTGGAAAGAGACACAGCATCAAGTTTGACAAATTAGCTGAAATGGCAAATGAAAATACTATTTTGTTAAAAGATGTGGTTAAAGCCAAAAAAAAACGTATCCAAAAATTGGGGGATGGTTTACGTGAACTTGATGACAGGTTAAAGCCAATCTGCACTTCTATCCACATGCTTGCATTTATTATGATGGCGGAACGCAATTTGAAAAGACACAGAGCTGGTTTATCACTTCTTGTGCCACCATTTCAGGATGGGAGAAAGCCGGCGGAGTTAGGTCTCCCTCCAATTGTGCATGCAGAAGACATTGATTCATTTACAGATGATCAACTAAAGACATATCTACGCAACTACGGGATCAAGTTTAAGGAAGATTCTAGCACTGAGAGTCTTATTATGTTACTTAAAGATTCAATGGACCTTTTATAATTTCCATGATTTTGTAGTTATCATAAAACCAAGCACTTTGCTGCAGGGGGATATGTAAACGGTTTAGGCAATTGATTGTGTTTTGTCGTCGCCTTTGTAAATCAATATGATTTTGGGTTTTTTGTTATTTGAATTTATACAAAAATAAAATAAATCGATAAATATTGTTATATATAGTATCTAGTTGCTGTATGGCTTAAAGGAAATATTGATTATCAATTAATTGATATTTTGGCTCAAGAAACTCAATTAACATATTTTTGTTATAATTTTACTATCAAATTGATCAACTATTTTTTTTTAAATTGTACTTAACCTGATAAAATAACTGTAGTACATTTTACCTTATCATTCTGTTCCATTACGGAAACATGATGCGACGATCGACGGCAGGTATTTCACTTCCGCATTTTCCTTACTTTTCTCTTGCGCTGTGTACTTTTTTCGAGGTGAAAAACTCCATGAAGGGAAACAGGATAGAGTTGTCTTAAAGAAAAGAGTGACTGTCTGTATAAGCACACACACAAGCACACTCATATACATCACCATGCCATACCAAAAGATTCCGAACGCCCTTCGTCCGCTTTACCTTAAGGGACTTCCGGCTTCCCGTACCCTCAAACAAGCAGCACATCTGGATCTCATTTCCAACTATAAAAACTCTGCTTACACTCTTCCTGAAACAGTTACTAAACTACAAGTCATTTTCAAGAAACACAATGCATACGGACATATGGGTATGCGTCAGTTCTGGAAATACAACTTAAAAACGCTTAACTTCCATAATCCAGCCCTTCCTATCGAAGTGCAAAGAATCGAATGTGTTACTAAAGATGAACAGCTTAAATGTCCATGTATCATTAATGCACATTTCAACGATGGCAAAGTCCAAACTATTCAAGCTAAGGACAAACACAGCGATGATATTATGAAGGAACTCATTGCTCTTACTAAAGCCCAACCGGTTGCAGCTGAAGACATTCCACTCTTCACTCCTAAGGTTCAAATCTGAACTCAAGTCTGACTGCATGGAAAATTTTCTATAGACCTCCCCTTCTTTATATCTCTGTATATACCGCCTGTACATCCCCTGTGCATCTTCAAGACCGTTCAATCAGGAACTGCTAAATAATAATATCATGCTTTACTGGCTAGCTAACCAGCTATACGATCGTACCGCTCGTTCGTCGCTCTCTCATGATTTTATTTTTCGTTCGATGTTTGTACTTTTGGAGTCCATAATCCTTTTTCTTTATAAACCACCCGTGTTTTCCAGACGGTGGCTTTTTTTGACTCTCTTCTTATCGTATTTTTCTTTAGACTTTTTATTTGACAAGCAATTTTTCATCGTTAAAATGTCTGTGATAAAGTCAATTGTGCAAGATGCACAAGTTTTCATCATGTTAGCTTATGAAACATTCAAATCATTATCTACTTTACAACAGATTTTATCTTTGATTGCCATTCCTTTTATCTATTCTATTACATGGCAATTTCTCTACTCCCTACGTAAAGACCGTGTTCCAATGGTTTTCTACTGGATTCCTTGGGTCGGTTCTGCAGTTACTTACGGTATGCAACCATATGAATTTTTTGAAAATTGTCGTTCCAAATACGGTGATGTTTTTTCTTTCCTTTTGTTAGGAAAAACAATGACTGTTTATTTAGGTCCAAAAGGTCATGAATTTGTTCTTAATGCAAAGCTAAGTGATGTTTCCGCTGAAGACGCTTACACTCATTTAACTACTCCAGTTTTTGGTAAAGGTGTTATTTATGATTGTCCAAATTGGAAATTAATGGAACAAAAGAAATTTGCAAAAGTTGCACTTACAAAAGAAAGTTTTATTCGTTACGTTCCTATTATTAAAGAAGAAATGTTAAAATATTTTAATTCTGCATTCAAAGGTAATAGTGGAAAAATCGACGTTTTAAAAGCACAATCGGAAATGACTTTATTTACTGCTTCTCGTTCTTTATTTGGTGATGAATTACGTAGTAATTTGGATGCTTCTTATGCTGACATGTATTCTGATTTAGATAAAGGTTTTACTCCATTGAATTTCGTTTTTTCTTATTTACCATTACCAAATTATTTCAAAAGAGATGCTGCTCATAATAATATTGCTAATACTTATTTAAGTCTAATTAATAGAAGACGTGAAACTGGTAAAATTGAAGATAGAGATTTAGTTGATGCTTTATTAAAAAATTCTATTTATAAAGATGGTACCAGAATGACTGATCGTGAAATTGCACATTTAATGATTGGTGTTCTTATGGGTGGTCAACATACATCATCTGCAACTTCATCATGGTTTTTATTACATCTTGGTGAAAAACCAGAATTACAAGAAGAATTATATAGTGAAATCCAAAAAGTTTTAGGTGATAATTTTGAAAGAGAATTAACTTATGATGATTTACAAAAATTAGATTTAGTTAATTCAACAATTAAAGAAACTTTAAGATTACATATGCCTTTACATTCAATTTTTAGAAAAGTTACACGTAATTTATCTGTTCCAAATACTTCATATGTTGTTCCAAAAGGTGATTATGTTTTAATTTCTCCAGGTTATACAATGTTAAGTGAAAGATATTTTCCACATGCGGGTGAATTTCAACCTCATAGATGGGATGATGTTAAATCAATTGATGGTGGTATTTCATTACCTGCACAAGGTACAGGATCGGATGAAACTGTCGATTATGGTTTTGGTAAAATTTCTAAAGGTGTTTCTTCTCCTTATTTACCATTCGGTGGTGGTAGACATAGATGTATTGGTGAACCTTTCGCTTATACTCAATTAGGTACTCTTTTGGTTACTTATATTCAAAACTTTAAATGGACAAGTGTTTGTCCACCTGTTGATTATACTTCAATGGTTACTTTACCTACCCAACCAGCTGAAATTAAGTGGGAAAGAAGAGAAAAAAAATAATTGATTGATAATTGCCTTTGTTTTTTACTATAATCTTTTTGTTCTTCCTTAACCTTTACTATTATTATTCTTTTTCCTTATTATTTTTTATTAATTGTTTAATTTTTACATATAAAAATATACTCTCTACTATATAAATTCATATAATTTTAAGTGGATCTATCGTTAACGACACTTAACTCTTTTTCCATTTTTAAATCTCTACGTTTTGCTTCATCATCAGCTAAAACTTGCTTGATTTGCTTTGTCCATTTATCAACAATTTTAGAAGCAACTTGACAACATTCCAATACACGTAATGCATCGACGTTTAATCCTCCACTTTTACTAATTTGACATAATTCTTTATTAGAATTTAAAGTGACTGTCATACTACCTTGAGAAAGTAATTCTTCTTCAGCAGTTGCATCCACAACTATAATTTCATTTGACCCTCTTGGTCCTTCTACTTCATTATCAATATCCATTACATCATCATTTTCATCATCACTATCTTCTTTAATTTTTTTATTATTAATAGTAGTATTAGATTCACCTTTAATATTTCTTTCCACACTTTCAGTTGAAAAAAATTGAAAAGTAATACAAATTGGTATATGTAAAACACTTAATGGAACCATCTCTCTTTGCTTTTCATCATAAATCACCAATTCTGATCCTTCGCCACTACCAACTACTTCAACATCAGGTTTACGAAAATGTAGCAATGCAGTTATAACTGCAACACTTGCAGCATCGACTAAATTACCATCATAATTCAAAAATCTAACATCTGCTCTAACTGCCCAACATTTTTGTCCTGCAATAATACACAACGATTCCAAATCCAGTGCATTTGATCTACGAACTGCCTTTTCAATTAATCTACTCAATAAAATTTCAGTGGCTGCTTGATCAGCTGCGATTCCCATAATTGCACCACCACCCATGGTAACGGAATTTTCACCATTACTATTAGTATTTGTATTATTATTATTTTCTTTAATTAAACCAGATTCTCCGTTATCATTAGCTGGCACTGCAATTGCAGCAGCTGGAACAATTGCTGGAGCAGCTGTCGAAAAATCAGAATTAGCACCATTTGAAAACGCAGGTGAACACATAGCTGTGATTTCTGTACCTATTGCAAACGTACCTTCAAAAGGTCTATCTTCATATGGTTGTGTGATTCGTGCTGAAACTTTACATGCAACGTATGTCTCTCCAAGTTTGACTTCAACACTACGTGTATCTGCAGATTCATTTGACGATACAATTGAAATATCAAGTGGTCTAGGCTCGGTAAGTGGACGAAGAGACGGGCGTAATGGGGGGTTTGAAGAGAGAAGGGAATGTAGTGTAAGGATATTTGGAATAGGAAGAGTGTTGTCTGTGTGTGGCATGATCAAGGTGTGTTTTGTGAATGTAAAAAAAGAAAATAAGGGAAGAAACGGAAAACAATAAAGAAAGAAAAGTAAAGTTTGTTCAAATGGAAAGAAAGGTGAAAAAAATTATGTGATGCGATTTAATTTTTTTGTCAATATTTGATTTTGAAAAGGTTGCAAGCTTAAAATAAAGAAGGCTATTAACTGATTAATATATGAATAGTAATCTTTTGGGGGTTTTTTTTACTATCGTTTAATACGTGTTTTGCACAAAACAAGCTAGTGGATTATGGTACGATGGTACTAAAAACTGAAACATTAGTAGCTTTTGAAATTAGAATACAAATCATCAACTATTTTGGCACATACATTGGTTGAATGCAATTGAATGTAAAACTTCGATTGTTGGAAGTTTTATCAATAATATAATTGTTCACTTAAAAGCACAAAAATGATACTGAAAGGATGTTCAATTCATTGAATCAAATGATGAACGAATGAAATTTTAGCAGACATTGATGAAAACAGAAAAAAATTGGGTATAGATAAATATTCAGATTATTAAGGAAAAATCTAATAGAGTAAAATAATATTTTAAGAGGATTATATTACTAGGTATGTTTAACTAAAGTGTGTACAATAGTAAACCATAACCACCTAACTATTCATTTGGAATAAAAGACTTTTCCGAGAACGTTTTTGATGATAAACAAAAGAAAGGGAAACAACAAAGTATTGAGTAATGATCGGTACATTGCATTTTATGACTGTAATGACGTACTAATGAGCAAAACCGATATTGCATATGCGCTCAATTACTTGGCTCGTATTTTTTTAAACCTTTTTTAAGTTATTTAATATGTTACATTATCTCGTTGTTTATAGCTATTTTGACCATGCATAAAACCTAATAGAAGGAAAATCAATTAGTGAATGAATAGCAAGCACTAATCATTAAGACCAACGGAACAGAATGATTCAAACCACTGTAGTGTTTATAAATGATATTGTCAAGTTCAGTATTGGATCAAGAAAGTAGGTCGGAACAAACGTTGATTCAGTCAAAGAGTAAAAAAAACATAGTTATATTTTCCTCCATAATAAACCAGTCTTGGCAGGACGAAAAAAAAAAAAGAAAACGTTCTCTTATTGATTATTAACATTAGTTTAGAATAAAAATGCTTTTATTGTTTGCGCTTAAAGAACATGTCTAAAGCACCGGACTTAACCTTAACCGTAGCCTTTTTGGTTGATTTAACGGGTTTGGGTGCCGATTTCACCTTTTTATTGTGAGAAGCACCAACAGTACCTTCATGTAGCTGTTGCAAACTTTCATCAAGTGCATTCTGTGCCTGCTGTTGCGCTTTTGTGTTTAAAATGTATGTATCCAGTTTGGAAAAGTCGTAGCTGAACTTCTCGCATGTTTCTGTAATGTACCATTCGTCGACGTATATGGAAAATAAGGAAATCGCCTGTTTCTGCCATAGCAAAAGTTTTATTTCTTCAGTTAATGACGATGGATACATTGTTTCCATTCTGATTTTCAGAGACTCAAACTTGTCTGTTTTTTGAAACATTTCCACTAAAATGTTAATTTTTGTATTTGTATAATTGAATATTTTTTCTAACGATGGTTTGTAAAACACATTATCTTCATTTTCATCATCTGAATCCATGCTTGGTACACTTATAACATCGCACATTTTTTCAACGGAAGGTTTCAAATCAATTTTGAATTCATTAACAAGTCGATTAAGAATTGAATTTTGTTCGCATATTGAACAAATCAAGTCTTCATAAGACAATAATCTTCTGTTCCCACTATCATCATTCTGTAATTTCTGTAAGTTTGATTTAAAATGCGCTAGTAAGAAGTACAGGGGAAAAAACGGCGTCAAAACATGAATGTCCGGACATGTTCCCAAAACTGTAGCTGGAACAATCTCATTTTGCGTCACCGAAGTATTATCTTCAGTAATGAACAGACAACGATACGGTTTACCATCGGGCGTAGAAACCTGATTTTTCACCGTATGATTTTTCCAATTGACTTTGTCCATCACATAAAGTTTAGAAGTATCTGAACCGTCCCTAGATGCAATGATAAAACACGTGCCATCGTTGGAAACTGGATGTGGAGCGTCTAGTGTGGTGTAGCACCATTTGGCGTCGTCCTGTATGTGATCCTCAGGAACCAGAACCACGCGGAAAGCATCTCTACTCTGTGCTGCCAGCTCTAGTGTGGAGATCATTGTTTCTGCCTAGTCCGGGCTCTTTCAAGCTCATTCAGGGCCTTTCAGGGCCTTCCAACTCTCCACAACACCATTCTCAAAACGCAAACACGTTTAGCCAGCGAAACCCGTGCACGCGGCGAGAAAGCACAGCGAGAGAGAAAAGAGAGACAGGGATCAGCCTTTTTGGTAGGGTTAGGATAGAAGGAGCTATGGAAAGGGGTATACACAAGAATAACAGGTTGGGAAGTTATCCTAGGGACATACACAGCGATCATGCAGAACGGACTGGGAGGTAAGGACTCCATACATGGCGGTGCAACAAGTGCAACCGCTAATTACACCCTTCCAGGAATCATGCAGTATTTGCAATCCCAGTTCACACAGGTAGAAAGGAACAGATTGCAGGGCGAATTGGAACGCAGTTCATTAAAATTAAAGATTATTGAGCTGGAAAACGACAGAAACTTGTTGCTACGCAAAAACGAAAAACTTAAGGCGAAAGTAGATCAATTGACTGTGGAAATTAGCCAACTAAAAAGTAATCCCGATTGTAAAACATTTGCCGCAACAACTGCTAGTATCAATGATTCAGAAATAATTGACAGCGTTCATTCGGTAGACGTTTCCAAACTGGTTCAAGCAAGAAAATTTTTAAAATCAGCTACAAATGAAATCTTATATTTGTTGAAAACTCCAACTATTGAATTAGAAAATACATCAACGGTTGGAAGTATGACTGGAATCTCTGCTTTGACAGGTAAAGAAAATGGAAATGATATGTTTTTCAATTATTTCACCAATGATAACAGCAATACTAATTCCAGTAGTATTGATCATGAAGATTTGCCATCATTTGAAAAAGAATCCCTAAGCAAAGTGAAAGATTTTCAACCAATTCCTATTTCTGGCAAAGAACTTGAACAACATTTAAATGATATTATAACTGGTAATGATAATAACAATCAAAATATTAATGAAAGTGATGCTGAGACTATAATTGAAGAATCATCGGCAAAGGTTGATCGATACGAAAATGATGATGAAGAAGAAGAAGAAGATGATGATGATGATGATGATGAGGATGATGAGGATGATGATGAATTTGATGATGACTCAGATGGTGATGAATTTGATGATGATTCAGATGGTGATGAGGAAGATATTGAACATGTTGAAGATAATATAAATCAATCAAAATCTCCGAATGATGAAAATATTAATACTCACACAGTTGAATCGGAACATACCAAAACGCAAAAGGGAAAACTTTTAACATTGTTGAAAAAAAGTCCAAAGAAAAACAATAATACAACTTCACATTACTCAACATTAGCAGTCAAGCTCAATCCAGATTTATCTGAAATGGAACTCAAAAGTGGGAGATTATTTACATATTACGATAAGGCAAATGTTGTTAAAGTTTACGATGATTTGTTAGGAAAAGGTACTTTGATTAAAGAAGTTCAACTGCCTGATGCGAACTCAATAATTGATATTGTTACTAATGAAAAGTTCATTTTAATAGCTACAACTGATTCATTAATTGTGCATAATATAGATGAACCTGAAAAAGATTCCAAATTAATAAAATCGAACATTAATGCTAAAAGTATAGATTTAGATCAAAACAAAATCTTAATAGTTTCTGATAACATTATTGAGATACTAGAAATTAAGGAGAAATCATTTGAAACCATAAAATCTTTGGATTATAAATATGATGGTATATTGAAAAAGGCAAAGTTTATTAAAAACAATCCATCATTTAATGTTTCAATCCTTTCATCAACTTCTTTATACCTCTACAATACTACTAATGATACCAATAATGACAACCTTTTCAAAACCATACCACTAAATCAATATCATGAATGGTTGCTTACGTCAAGAAATATAATTTTAAAATTTGATCATGGACTTTCCCTATTTGATTTCAGTGAATGTTCTGAATTTAAAACCGTTCCATTACCTGCATTTCCCGATTCAGAGCATGCATCTAATTCAATTTCTGAAGTTATAAGTTCATGTGTTGATGATGATACGATGTTTTACGTGTCAAGGTGTAATACCAATCTTACAACTCATAGTTCCTCAATATACGATGAATTGCGTTTATTCAAAGTGAATGAGATCGGAACAATATCTGAAGTGACTGTTCTGACGAAAATCAAGAATTCTGAACGCTATTGTGTAGGTAGGCTGACAGACGGGATTGCCATTTGTGTTGCCAAGGGAAAGAATATCCATGTGCACACACTTTTAAAATAGAAAGGATGTATTTACGTACTTGAAAAGTTGTGTAAGAAAAAGCTGTATGTAATACTATAATACCGATACCTAAATTAAAAATAAAAAGTGAAAAATGAAAAATGAAAAATGGAAAATAAAAAGTATAAAACGATCCCTTTTTCCAACTTTTGGCCTTCCTGTCTTTTCTCTTCACTTTTTTTTTGATTCTCTACATCTTTTTTTTTAGCAAGATTTCACGACAATGTTGATTTGGAACAATGCATTTAAACGATTTCTTATCTTCTTTATCCTCTTGCTATTTGCATTGTTATTGCTATACACGGATTATCTTCAAGAAATGAATTTTTATCAAAACAAGTTACAGCTCCCAGAATTCCAGGTTAACTTCGAAACATATAAACTGCTTCAAGAGTCTAGTCTTCTCAGTCAAACACAGATAAAACAGCTTAACCAAGGTCTAGCTAAATCAAATTTAGAAGATGAATCTGTTATTGCAATAATGGATAATGCTGAGCCGTCTGATGTTGCAAACATACAGTACTTTTCACTTAATCCACCATTTCCAGAGATTGACTTGACAAATATTGGGCCTGTGTTTTTAGAAGATGGGTATATTCATTTGTACTGTGAGTACAATTTTGATATTATTCGATGTACTGTGGCTGGCAAGATACCTGCTGAGAAAATTTATTTTAGAACTACGTATTTTACAAATCCACATTTTGAAGCTATCTTGGTTTCTTTTGGGATTCAACAGTTTGGGGAGTTTTTTAGGATTAGACATGGAGAAGGACGTATTGGATGGTTGGATCAAAAGATTTTAAAACCGAATGTGAATAATATCGAGTTGTTTACGAACTATATCCTGTTGTTTGGTTCAAATGGAACAAATATGAATATCTTTTTGGATGAAAAGGTCACAGACCGTGAATCTCTCAATGCCGGAAATCAATACAAATACTATACGTTTATTCGTACGCAAATATGTTTATTATTCATATTGATATATCTAAAGATTGGAAATTTTATTTTGTTTGGGTGCTCTATCTTATTCCAGTTTAGTATGCATATTCCAATATACTTATTTTATATATTTAAATATGAAAAGGATGGAACAAACACTGATTCTAATGAAGATGATGATATGGAAGGGTTCGAAGAATGGATTGAAACTAATGAGAGAATAGAAAGAAAGTTAGCTGTAAGTGAGGAGGAAGATGAGTTAATTGATAGTTGCAGTAAACCAGAATCAAACTTTAGTAGTATCAGATTAAGAAATGTTGTGCATAGTACATCTGCAATGTATGATGAAGGGGATAGTTCACCTGTTTCAGTATCAACTGCTATTTCTTCCCCGGTCAACATTTTCAAAATTGATCTTGAAAACAACAGGGATTTAAACACCAGTAACACCACTTTGGTACAGAATAATAATTATGTTGGTGTCAATACTATAATCACTTCTTCTCTTGATGAAATGGTTAATAAGTACTATTTGTTTTACTTATTGACGAGTTTTTTCATGTTATTCCATTTAATCGTGTACGAACTGATAAATATTATATTGTACAATCTGATAGCGGGTGTTTTTCAAACAATCCATGACAGTGACCCCAACCATTTGAGTAATGGAATAAAGTCAATTTTTGACATCCCAAGTGTGCTTCTGGGGACTGATAGTCACCGTGTTCGTGGACAAGGATACAGTAGCCGAATTAAAGCAAGCACAGACGAAAATACTTTGTTTCGGGCTGTTCTCAATATGTGCGGGTGTGTGCTTAACGTGGGGTTGGCAGTGGTGTTCCACGGCGTGTACACGTTCTGCATTTACACGTATACAATAGCGGTATATTAAGCTGAGCAAATGTAGCGTTTTTACCCTAAAGCGGTAACTATTAGCCTGCAGCCAGGTTGCTGATTCATGTTGGAAAAAGCGCGATGTGGTGCGAGAATTTTTCACCTTTTGAAAACAGCGAGCGGTCGTCGAAGATACTAAGAGTATGAAAAAGAAAAGTGTAGTAATGTGTGGTTTTGAAAGAGGATATTACTTAGTTAGACAGATTCTCAACTCCCGTGCAGCATGTTTGGAAAACTCTCACAGACAGGATGGAAGTCCTTTGCTACTGCAAGCCGTTTTTCCTTTAAGCGGAATTTCCACTTTTCTCCACAAATGAGAAGTTACGAAGAAGAAAAGGTCGTAATTGACGAACTTTCAGCTCAGCTTTCTGATATAGATACTTCCAGACTTGGTCGTATGAGAAATATCGGTATCTCGGCTCATATTGATTCCGGTAAAACCACCTTCACTGAAAGAGTTTTGTTCTATACTGGTAGAATTAAGGCAATTCACGATGTTAGAGGTAGAGATGGTGTTGGTGCTAAGATGGACCACATGGATTTAGAAAGAGAAAAAGGTATTACTATTCAATCTGCTGCAACTTACTGTTCTTGGGAAAGAACTCCAGAAAAGTCTTTACATTTTAACTTGATTGATACCCCAGGACATATTGATTTCACAATTGAAGTTGAAAGAGCATTAAGAGTTTTAGATGGTGCTGTTTTAGTTGTCTGTGCAGTTTCTGGTGTTCAGTCTCAAACTGTTACTGTTGATAGACAAATGAAGAGATATAACGTTCCTAGAATCACTTTCATTAATAAGATGGATAGAATGGGTGCAAATCCATGGAAAGCAGTTGAACAAATCAGAAGTAAGTTAAAGATTCCTGCAGCTGCAGTTCAAGTTCCAATTGGTGCAGAAAAGGATTTAATTGGTGCTGTTGATATTATCAACAGAAAATCTATTTATTATGAAGGTACACAAGGTGAAAAATTAAGAATTACCGCTGATATTCCTGAAGATCTAAAAGATTTAGTTGAAGAAAAGAGATCTGAATTGATTGAAACTTTAGCTGATGTTGATGATGAAATTGCCGAATGTTTTATTGATGAAGTTGAACCATCTATTGAGCAAATTAATGGTGCTATTAGAAGAGCTACCATTGCTAGAAAATTTACTCCTGTTTTCATGGGTTCTGCGTTAGCTAATAAAGGTATTCAACCTGTTTTAAATGGTGTTTGTGATTATTTACCAGATCCAAGTGAAATTTTAAATACTGCATTAGATTTAGCAAACGGAGAAAAATCCATTAATTTAGTCCCATCATCAACTACTCCTGCAGTTGCACTTGCATTCAAATTAGAAGAAGGTAAATATGGACAATTAACATACTTAAGAGTTTACCAAGGTAAATTAAAAAAAGGTTCAATGATCACTCACGTTAAAACAGGTAAGAAGGTTAAGTTAGCTAGATTAGTGCGTATGCATTCTGAAGAAATGGAAGATGTTGATGAAATTCATGCTGGTGAAATCTGTGCAACATTTGGTATTGATTGTGCATCCGGTGATACTTTCACTGATGGTACTGTTGATTATTCTATGAGTTCTATGTTTGTCCCTGATGCAGTTGTTTCATTATCTGTTGCTCCAAAGACTAAAGATGCGGCTAATTTCTCCAAGGCTGTGAATAGATTCCAAAAGGAAGATCCTACATTCCGTGTTCATTTTGATAAAGATTCTAAGGAAACTATTATTTCAGGTATGGGTGAATTACATTTAGAAATTTACGTCGAAAGAATGAAGAGAGAATATAATGTTGAATGTACTGTTGGTAGACCAAGAGTTGCATATAGAGAATCCATTTTAAGTTCATCAGCTTTTGATTACACACATAAGAAACAATCTGGTGGTGCTGGTCAATTTGCTAAGGTTATGGGTAAGATGGAAGCAACTGCATTAACTGATCCTGAAGTGATTGGTGCAACTTTAGGTGATGATATTAAATTCAGAAATCATTTCCAAACTAAGGTTGTTGGTGGTAAGATTTCTGAAAAGTTCTTACTTGCATGTCAAAAAGGTTTTGAAGATTGTTGTGAAAAGGGTCCATTAACAGGTTCTAGAGTTTTAGGTGTTCATATGATTGTTAATGATGGTGCAACTCATGTTGTTGATTCTTCAGAAATGGCGTTTAGAGCAGCTACACAATATGCATTTAAGCAAGCATTTTTACAATCTCAACCTGTCGTTTTAGAACCAGTTATGAATGTTGTTATTACTGCACCTAATGAATTTCAAGGTGCAATTATTGGTTTAGTTAACAAATTAGGTGGTTTAATTCATGATACTGAAAATCAAGCTGATGATTTCAACTTAATTTCCGATTGTTCATTGAACAGTTTATTTGGTTTTGCATCTAAATTAAGAGCTGTTACTCAAGGTAAAGGTGAATTTACTATGGAATTTAAAGAATACCAACCTGCTCCTCCACAATTACAAAAGCAATTGATGGAAGATTACGAAAAGAAGAATAAGGAATAGATAACTTCCTAATTTCTGTATATAAACAACAGTACTGTCTATAATGTTTATTTTTGTATATATTTATCGAGTCAATATTACTAGTTATCTCTACTCCAATGGAGATAAATATCTTTTTTTATATTTAATACTACATAATTATTTTTTGACTAACCCAAGTGTTTAATCTTCTTTTACAAACTTTTACAAGATTGAAAAGACCACATGATGACCTGCTTACCGAGATTAGTTGTTAAATGAGTTATCTTTATAAACATAGGACTAAAATATTAAGATTATATTTGATTTATTAGATATGTTAATAATTATTTGATTGGGAAAAAAAGGATCTATTTATTACTCCTTTTATGATAGAGAAAAAAGAATTTAAGTAAACAAACAATATAAACTAAAATATAAAAAAAATGAGATTTAAATTGCATATTTTGATAAAAGTTTTTTGTAACCAAACAGGGTTCTCTTAAATAAATCATTATTCCACAGAGATATCAAAAATAGTAACATTAGTTCTTTAGCATCACGTTTGTATATTGCCCAGAGCAAAAGTTTTCAACTGATTTGAACAAGAGAAACCAGTTTGTTAGCAAAAAAAACAACATTTTCACTTTGGTAATTGATTTGCAAACTTAAATAGAATAGTAAAAAGTTGAACTAAAACAAGGATTTTGAATAATTATCGTTCACCAACCAATAGTTATCTATAATGTTTACTTTTTTTTTTTATATATATCCAATCACTATTATTTATTTATTCATATAAAGGTCCATTTGCCTTGCTTTAATCCAATCTTGACATATTAACTTTCCCTGATTCAATCCAATTTGAATCAACTAATTTAAGTCTCTGTGCATGCATTAATTTATATGAAGATTTGATTGTACCTTCCGAAACACCTGTTTTCTCACTAATTTTAGAAAGTGTTAAATTTTGGCCAAATACAAGAGATGTAAAATAAATAACTGTTGCGGCAATAGTTGTTGGAGATCTACCTTCAAGTACACCTACTTCCTTAAGATTTTTAGCAATTGTTTGAGCTGAACTTGCAATTTGTGGAGATAAACCGAGATGAGAACAAAATCTACCAACTAAATCTTCAGGGTTTGTATGTCTTGTATTGATAGAATCATTTTGATAAGTAATTAAACCACCTTGTTCTTCATTTTTACGTTGAATAATTGAATTGATAGCTTTAAAAACACGGCCAATTTCTTTACGTGGAACATTAGTTAATGCCCAAATTTCTTTAAATGAACGTGGAACACTTGCCTTTCTACAACCTAAAAAAATTGCACCTGCCATAATACTTTCTTGTGATTTCCCCTTTAAAGAAGGATCATCATAAACTAATTTATAAACTTCTTTTGCACCATCTTGAACCACTTTGGGTAGTTGATAACCATCACACATTTGAGTAATCTTAGAGAATGCAGCTTGTAAAGTATGACTTCTTTTATCTGCAAATGATTTACTCTGTGTTCTATTTAAATCTCTAGCAGTTCTAGTTGCATCTATACCTGCTGAAATGACGGTATTTAATTGATCACCATCTAAAATAGAATTTGTTGCTTCCCCCACACGTGATGGATCATCACCTTTCTGATCATCATTATTAAAAGTTCTCCATTCGGACCGGTTATCAATAATTCGTGAACATAGAACTAAGCCACAAAGTCCACAAACAATGTCTCCTTCAGCATGTCTTTCGATAAGTTCTGGAGGAAAAACTTTGCATTCAGGACATGAGAGAGTAACGTTTAGATTAACACCTCGAGGATGTCTTCTTTCGGGTATTGCGGTAGACATAATAAAATAGGGTCAAGAATAAGGCAAGGCAAGGTTGAGGTGGAAATAAAACAGGGCAGGAAAAGAAAAGATTTATGGGTGGCAAAAACAAAGAAAAATCATAATCATCATGACTTTTCATCTTTTCATAAATTGCCGCGACGAGAAGGTGAAGCTGCAAAATCATGTTACAAGTATTCGGGAGTAGTATTAAGATAAAAACGGGAGTTATATAAGGATACGGATACGAAAGAGAATAAAGATAGAGATAAGAATAGGGGGTATTTAGGCCAGTATTGGCATGGTTAGCAGCTGCACGCCCCATAATTGTCCCCATCAACCTGGATGTTAACAGCATCAGTGTAATCGTCATTAAACACCATACTTTCTTCTTGTTGTAAAGCGTTTCGAGCAACAACATCAAAAGCTTGATCAACGTTAACGGCTTCTTTTGCACTTGTTTCAAAATATGGTAAGTTTCCAAGTGTAATGGCTAATGCTTGTGCCTTTTTTGAACTTACTAGTCTTTTACTTTCTTCAACATCGATCTTATTACCGATTATAACAAATGGGAAATTGTCGGGGTCTTTAATATTAGCCTGAATAAGGAATTCATCACGCCAACTTTGCAAATTTTCGAAAGATTTAGGATTAGTAACGTCATAGACAAGAACGCAACAATCAGAACCTCTGTAAAATGCTACTCCAAGACTTTGGAAACGTTCTTGGCCGGCGGTATCCCAGATTTGCATAGTTACATTCTTGTCATCAATCGCCATATCTTTGGGAAGGAAATCTGCACCAATGGTAGCTTTGTACTGTTGAGAGAACTTACCGTTAATAAACTGCTGCATGAGCGAAGTTTTGCCCACGCCGGTGTCACCGAGAATAATGACCTTGAGCAGCGTCTTCTTGTGTGTGGACATGTGATGGTAATGGAAAGGGGACGATGGTAGCGATGTACAATGTCTCTCCTGACCGCCAAGAGACAAGCCCGAACACCGCAAGGTATACACCCAACCTTTCTCTACCGTGAGACAAAAACACCGCCTGCGATTTGCAGCCGCGGGGGCGAAAATGCGAAAATGCGAAAATGCGAATTCGTTACAGAGAGAGAAACAGAAAGATATAGGATTGGAAAGAAGGGAAAAGAGATACAGGTAGTTAACCAGATGGTGATTGCTAGTTGAGCAGACGGGACACGGGATGGTTCTGGCTCTGGCTTTGGTGTCGCTGATGGCCTTGATGCCCCTGAGGGCCTTGTTTGATGCCTAGGAGCAGCTGTGATGCTGCCCGAAGATCCGGACTTGCTGTCGTTTTAGCCGTAGTGTAGTTTCTCAGAACACTGGTTGCAGGAACGGCATGTGCTGGTGGATGCAGGTAAACGTGACTGTTTTGTAGTGGTGGTAAAGAGAAATGGGATATATGGCTAATTAACGGATGGTAAGATGGTTTAGGAGGTGTGGTACATGGCGAAATGGAACTGGTCGAACTATTAGAGCTAATAGAACTATTGGAACCATGGGAGCCTCGATGATCCATGATCGTCGGTAATGGTAACTTAAACATTTTTGGCTCATTTTGAAATTGAAAAATAGGGTGATGTAAATTATGAGAAACAGATGTTAAAAGGGGTTGTGAATAAGAACGTTGTTTTATATCAACTTTTTCAGAATAAGTATCTAAAACTTTGTTTGTTTCTTTAGAGATTGGATCTAACCAATCATTTGGAACGTTACCATTATTTTGTGAAATGTTTAAAAACAAATCTTCAAAATCAAATTCTGTTTCTAAATCACGATATGTTTGTAGATCTAAATCGAAATCTGCAAATTTTAAGTTATTATTTTTATTAAACCAATCCTTAAAATCACCCCTTGTATTTCCAGGAATCAACATTTGTAATTTCAGTAATTTAATGATTAAATGAAGATATTTAATATATTCAACTGTAGATTGTAAAATTGTTAATTTATGCATCATATTTGAATTTTCAAAACTATTATTATCAGTTAAACCTGTTAAAATATTTAATCTGCACGCAGGTACAAGAAATTTTAAAGCTTCAAACTCTCTATTCATTTTAAGCCTTCTTCTTTTTTCAATAATAGAATGTTGAGTTTTCAATTCCTTTTTTTTACGTTCAATTTCTTCCTTATTGTTAGATGATGATCTTCTTCTTTTCCGTGATTGTTTAGTTCTGGTATTATTATCTAAATTTGCATTGGAATTTGAGTTGGAATCATCATCAGCAAAGTTACCAGTGCTCACGGAGACATCGGAGGAGGCTGTAAATTTCGTAATTGGAGAAATCGATGGGGTATGATTAAGAAGCAAATTGTTAGAGTATGTTTCATCGGATACGAAAGAAGAAGTTAAAAAATTGGAATTGTTGACATTGAGTATATTAGAAGAGGAAGATCTGTTCATAGAAACAAACTTCGGTTTGAAGACTGGTGGTGGAGGTAAAACGGCGTGTGTTTCAGTAGAAGACATTGTGTTAGCGATGGCTGAGTAGAAATAAACAGTTATACAAATAAATAGAGGTATTTACATCAATCATGAATCTAGAAGAAGAGCCGGTAACGACGGAACCTCTGTCGAAAAAAGGGGGAACCGGGGGAAGTTAAGTAGACGCTGTGGCTACCATTCCAGTGGGAAGGTCGTGTGCATAGCCACAGACAAACACGGGGGGTCCCACGAGGCGTTTGGGAGGTCAGTAATGAAATGAATTCAACCAGCAGGGCCTGGGAGAAACACCCTGCAGGCCACGTGGAGAATCGCGAGGGCTGAGCCTCCGCAGCGGTGTGACAAGAATATTGTTGTATTCCCCTGCGACAGCTCTTTGTGTCGTGCTGCGACGCGGGAAATGTCGCGCGCACATGAGTCACGTTTTTTTCTTTTTTTCACTTTTTTTTTTTCACTTCATTTTCCACTTTCCATTTCATACCCTTCCGATTCTCCCTACACCCCCTTTTTTATCCGGCCCCAATCCACCATTCGTTCAGCATATCACACTCCACACAGCCTTCCGTTACATTGCTACTACGCTTTACAATGCAGTCCGTGAAACACATTGCACAGACCGCAGACACAAATACAACCCCGAACACACATACAAATACAACCCCGAACACACAATCAACACAATGCAAGGCAACAACATCTGCATCTCCAATAGCTGAACTTCTTCGAACCTTGCTTATTCTCGACTTAATTATCCTTGACAAACTACATCATCGTTCAAATACATCTCTTATCCTTATTCATCTGCGTTCTCAACTTGATACACTCATTGATAGCCCCATTCCTACTTCAAAAAACAAACTCACCGACATTATACATACAACTCATGAATCAATTTCACTCGTTTTCAAACATGCTGCAAATTATAATCTTACACAACTACAATCAGTATACGAATCTCTTTTTAAAGAACTCACGACAAAAGAATTATCAGATGTGCAATTTCAAGATTTTGTAAATCAATTCTTGTGCTGTTCTGAATCCGTTGTTGATTATTTACATTTTAATGGTAGATTTAATAATAATGAAATTTTACAGTATGATGCAGATAAAATAAAAGCACATTTTTTGAATACTTCATTCAATAAAAATAAAATTAGAGCTGATGATCAAGTATTGATTAATCAACAAAACTTAAATATTGTTAAATCCCAAGATTTCTTAGATTTTCATTTAAAAAGATGGAAAATAATGGGTTTACTTGATAGACGTATCTTTAAAAGTTCCAAAAATTAACTTAGTTTATTTATATATTTCTTATACGCTTTTATACACTTGCTTTTAATTTTGATTTGTTTAAAATCCACCTTTCCCATCCTTTACGTACTCTAATTTTACATTCTTCACCTTCAATTACCTTCTTTTCAATCTCTTCAATACTATCAATTACTAAATCAAAAATTTCTAGATCTCCCTCACTTAAGGTACGAACACGACTAAATCCTTTAATCAGAGATACAGGTATAAACCCTTCTTCGTCCATTTGTTTTCGAAGATACATATCTTTGCATAAATTATCAACGGAAAAATAAAATCGTATTTGTTTATTCAATTGATTAAATTTTTCAACATTGAAAGATGGGGAATTAAATTCATATTCATTGGTATCATGTATCAGCCCAGAATTCATATATGGGGAAGATATAGGAATTGGAATTGGTGTTGGACCAGGTGGTACATTTGGCATTCCGTAATAAAATCTTGGAGTCATTGGAATCGGAATCGGTTCCATTCCTGGATAATAATTAAATTGTGGTATTAATACTGGCCCTTGCTCTTGTCCTGGTATTGGTACTTGTCCAGCACCGACTCTATGATCTAATTGTAATGGTATTGACATTCTTCTATCATTATTTATAAAGGGAGGAGGTAGAGGTAAAGGCGGTGAAGACTGTTCAAATCCTATTCGTGTTTGCACATTCATATTCAACATATAGTTGTTTCTATTAGTAGACATGTTTGCATCCAGATTTGTTGGAAAATTGGATCTTGATCTTGGTTTTGTTTTTGGTTTTCTACCTGTATTTGCTCTTGAATCAAGACTATATGATTTGAATTGATCAATTGTCTCATCTAATACAGCATCATTTCCCCAAGCATGTCTATCATTATTGGTGCCATTATTATTATTAATAGTAATATTATTATTATTATTATTGTTATTATTATTATTATTATTATTATCAACATTAGTATTATTACTATTATTATTAACATTAGTATTATTATTATTTTTATTAACATTAGTATTATTATTATTAGTATTATTATTAGTATTAGTATTATAATTAATATTGTTATTAAAATGCCTGTTTCTGTTAAAATTTAACCGATTACGATATTCTTGATTACCATTCATTGAAGTAGTCGATTTGGAAAGAATGCGAATTTTTTTATCATTCACCATAGCATTATCATCATTAACATTCCTATCATTCTCATCAACATTTTCTTTTTTCACATTATCAGCATCCGCATCAGCCGTTTCCTTTTGTCTTTTCTTTTCTTCACCTTCTTTCATCACGATCTGTGTTGCTCCAATATCCCTTGGCTTGCCCAATGACTTGACCGAATGCATCCACGGATTATTTGCAGGAACAGGTGCAGGATGTAGTGTCTTAGTTACGTTGTGTAAACTCATTGGAAGACGAGTATTGTGAATTCAACTTCTATTTCTATTTCAATTCTAATTTTAATTTCAATTTTCAATTTCAAATCAATATCCGCTGAGCCTTTTTCCTATCAAACGGAAGAACAGAATGGAACACAATTGCAGAGAAAGCACAAAGAAAGGGTCGCAAATACGCTTGCAGACACAGAAACAGTCTAGCAGTAACGTTCTATGCTTTTCAAAGGAACAGCTTAGTGGCGTGCGATGGCAAATCCCCAGCAAGAACAAACAAAACGGGGACATTGCCCTTTTATATCAGACCCTGGCCCCGTCTTGAATTTGGAAATGGTCTCGCTTTGTTTCGCGATTATCAAGCGCAACATCGATCATGTCGCGCTATGACATTTTTCAGGTCGCCAGCGCTCCCTGTTTTCTTCCCGTGGTTTCTTCCTTGACATGTTTTCACCGGGGTTGACTGTCTAAGCTGCACCCTGGCCCGTTTTTACACTAAAGAAGCATCGGTTGCACTCTTTTTTTTTGTTGCAAGTGATATCGGAAGATGCACGTGGCCTTCAGGTGTGTCAAACCCTACTTTTCCACGTCTCTGGATACTTTTGTTAAGAAAAATGACATTTCCGTGTCCGTAATAGCATCGGCCACTGGCTCAAACTGGTCCGCCAATGCAGACATTGTGCGAATGGAAGAGAGGAATCACTGCGTCACTTTATTTATAGATGACGAGTCTGTAAAGTCTACGTTACGACAGAATATGAAGAACGACAAAGCATTTGGTTTTTACGTTACTTTGAATTCGACAAACTTTAAGTATGGTTTTCTTTATCCGACAATGGACGATAATGTCTGGAATGTTCAACTGTTTAAATTTCAACCAGTATTAACATCCAAATTGTCTGAATTCCCATTTCCACTTGATCCAAAATATCCTTCTTTAATGGAAATAAATAATGCGTTGACTGGAAAATCATCAAACTCAAATTTTATAGTAAATGAAAACTTTTTAGAACTTGAAAAGATTGCAAATGAATACATCGGGAAATTAGGCGATAAATTATTGCAAAAATCATCTGATTCTAATAATATGTTGAAGATAATTGATCCGATTCAATTTTTGACTGATAAATATTTTACAACGTTGTATAATGAGTCTACAATGTTGGAACATTTTGTCAAATCATCCATACCTAAAATGCATTTATTACGACGTGATAATACGAAATTAGCCAAAGATTGTTTGTCTAAACTAATGACTGAATTATTATCTGGATTTGATAAGCGTCATGATTTCCAAATTCATGAAAGTATGACACAAGCTGATTTTCTTTCAATGTGGACATCTTCTGACATCTTGTTAGATGAAATGGAACACAAATATAGATTGGAAGTCATTGATAGATTTAAGCTGCCCGATTCGGGGAAAATAGGATTTACAGATAGAGAAAAATTAACGAAGTATTTGGATAAATTAAAATTACGTGATTTAAAACTTCAAATCATGATCGATCTGGAACTATTGAAAATCCTTAAATCTGAAAAACCAACAGAACCAACAAAGAAAGAGAAGCCTAAGGAAAAAGAAAAAGTTAAACGCTCTTTGGTAACTAAAAGGTCTTCAAATAAATTTGTGGGAAAGAAAAAACGTCTTATTCCAACATTGTTAGGGACAGTTATTCCAACAAGTATAGATTTTGATGTTGATTTTCGAATGGAACCTGATTATGAAAAAGGTAAAGATTTAACCAAAGACGGATTGACAAAGTTAATTGAAATCTTATTTGAAAAACTATGTGTTTGGGATGCAATATTGGGATTAGATTATAAAGATATCCAATCATCATGGGGGTTTTTGTCTAATTGTATAATTCCATTTTATGATAGAGATCATCATCAACTTTTAAGTGGTTTGGCAGTAAAATCAAGAGGTCCTGCATTCATTTTAAAGTTGAAATCAAGAAAGGAAAAGAAAGAAAGGGAGGAAAAACGTAAACGTAAAGAAATTGAACAATCATTGAAAACTGTTGAACGGAAACCTACAAATATTGATCTTTCACAGTTGAAATTAAAACGTCAGCATTCAAGTTTCAATAATAATTCCAAAGTAGATTTATCCCGAAAAACTTTCAATATGGTGAAGTCAACAACCTCTATGAGTTTTGCCGGCATTAATCATGATGATGATGATGATTTACCTCAATCCATTTCTGAAAAAAGTAATTCAACTAATGGATTTATGAATTGTAAAAAGAGGAAATTGTTAGCACCTAAGAAAAATCCTCCAAAGCCCTTTAAAACGCACAAACTTTTGATTTCAATACCTAAACATAAACAAGAAAAAAATCTAAATGAAACAATCGATTTGTTTCATCATAATCAAGTTATTAAAGCAACTCCGAAGAAATTAAATCCTAAAAAAAATAATCAATTGAAGGTCCTTCAAGAAACTCCAAGATTAGATCCAAACTCCTCGTATAAAAAACCATTGATGACTATGAAATCACCTATAAATGAACGTAAATCACCTGGAAAATATCCAACAGCGACGATAACCACAGAGATCACAGAAACCCCAAGATTCGAAAGAGTTCAAATTCGTCCAGGTGTGTTTGAAATCGGTTCTTCTCCAATGAAAGAAAATGATTTTGTGAATACACCATTAATTGTTGACACCCCACGTCATAATCAAATTATCACTTCGTCATCACCAGTATTGCAAAGAACAAACAACAGTTCTAATTTAGCCACAAAATCTTTGAAGAGAAGGTTAAATTTTGATTAGTACTAATGAATGGTTCAGATTTTGGTTATTAATATTATATTATCATTGTTATTATACAAAACACATGTGCATTTCTAGACTATTATATATACGAGCACTCCTTTTCTAAACATTAATAAATTAAAACTAATTGTAATATTACACATAAACTTAAGTTTCCCCGAAAAAAATACCGTAATAAATAGCAATTGCATTTGATTGTTCAACAATTTTATTAGCTACCACTTCACTCACTCTTTCTGAAAGTTTGACTATCATTTCAGGTGTTAACTTTTCTTGCAATTTTTCTTTTTCTTCAGTATCTACATCCATTTTATCTTTGTTCGCATCTGCTTCTTCCAAATTTAATTTATGTTTTTTTATGTTCGATCCAACTATTAATTCACCATCTTTGCATAAAACTGAAAGACAATCTAATATTTGACCTAATAAAATTTCTCTATTCTCACTATCTTTTTCAAAATTTTCAAGCACGACAGTCGACCAAGTTCTTAAATTTCCTACAAGGATAATTCTAATAACTTCAGATCCTAAGGATTTCATACCCATAATGGCACCAAATTGTGTACC
Organism: Pichia sp. NRRL Y-12824; assembly: GCA_030560915.1. Lineage (NCBI taxonomy): Eukaryota > Fungi > Ascomycota > Pichiomycetes > Pichiales > Pichiaceae > Pichia > Pichia sp. NRRL Y-12824. Next base: position 116,769 of record JAKTWG010000014.1, on the reverse strand, counting down.
TATTGAATTTCTCGTAGTGTTACTTAGAAACGCTCTCAATAAAGTTCTGGTAATTCTTGGTTTTAATGTGTTGTATGAAGATCCGTAATGTTCAATAATTTTTTGTAATAAAGATGATGCAAGTCTCCGCACTTGAAAATGACTGTTTCTTTCTTCATCATTAGTTGCTTGAATAGGACCTATGTTTTTAGCTAATAAAAGAGTTAGAATACATGGCATTAATGCATGGACATAAGGATCTAAAAAGATGGATGTGTTGGATATTAACGAATATATGAGCATTAACATTGTGGTTAATAAATTTAAATTTTTCAAGTTATGAGTGATTGTTTCAGCAATGAATTGAACTAAATATGGAACTAACTGATGTAAACCAGTATCCGATCTGATTGATTCCAATGCAGCTGTTTTCAATGCATCATTTGATTCATCCATTAAAACTTCTATTATCTTATTGAAATAAAGTTGCATTTCCTTAGATAAAACATGTTTAACAAGTGGGCGAACTTCTAATCCCTTCTTGTCTTGTTGTTTGTTTTCAACTGTGGTTACACCAGTCTTTGGATTAGTAACTAACGTAATTTCATCATTATTTAAACTTAACATATTTTCCAATGTACCTCTTTGAGATAATGGTAATTGCTTGATTTCTGTTAAATTGGGATTTTGTGGTATCGTTGGTTGAACACCTTCAACTGCTAACCAATGTGCTGTGCATGTAGTATATCTTGGTACTTTAGGTAATGGTTGATTGACTAAAGTTTCAAAATCAACTTCATCATCATCAACATAGTATAATGTTTGACCAGGACCAATCATTGCTTCTTTGAAAACTAATGGTTTAGATGTATCATATCCATACAATGGTTCTAAGTTTAAAACCTTCATGGCTCTATCAATATCTTGGGTTGTCAAAGTTTTCCGTTTACCATGACGCATAAACTTTAATGCTTGTTCAATTATTTCATGTATTCTATATTCAACATCCATGGCCAAATTCTTAGCCACTTCGTCGGTAAGTTGCCAGGATATACCTAATGAATCACTGACATCCCTCACAGTATCATAAGGAGACCATAATGTATGAGACAGAGGTTTTTGGGGTGCATTCGCTGTTGCTGATGCTGCATGTGTAGATGCCACCTTAGATGCTGATGTTTTCTTTGACATTCTGGTTTGTGGATGAATTGTAAAAGATTTATTGCAATAGAGAAACATGACAAGCTACCAACATTTCATCAACAACTTCAACAACTTCATCTTCAGCTTTCGGGCTTCAAGATTCTCAACTCTCGCGCAAACGTTTTGGATTGAGACCCTAGGTTACATACAGTTCCTGGATTACAGTTTACATACAATGCAAAAATGATATAAAAGTTATGTACATGCGGGCAAAGAGAGTGATAGGGAACGTTATTTTACTTAGATTGTAATGGGTCGATAAAGAAGACTTCACCATTGGTTTCTCTCTTGTATGTGAGCCTGTCTGCAACAGTTCCAGCGTATATAAGATGGTTTAAAGTCCAATCCCCACGGTTGTAGACTCCAGGAATCTTTTCACATAATGCGGGGAATAATGATTGATACATTGGTAAATATTCAGAAATATCTTCATTATCAATTTTTGTATTATTTTTCACTTTCTGAAATTCATTGTAAATGAAAGCTGGGAAAATGGATTTATCAGGAATGTCATTGTAAACGTCTTTATTTGCGATTCTCATTATCCATAATAAAACTGCATGATCTAATATACCCTTTTCAATTAAATCATTGTATGTTCTGGTACCAAAAACTAAGAGGAAGGAGTTAAAAAATCTAGTATCTACAGTCATTGCCTTTTTGAATGAAAATGGTTTGACTTCAGTTATTAACTGCTTTTCAAGTTTTTCAAGTTGTTCTAAAGATTGCTGGAAAATATCCTTTTGAGATTTTCTATAAGATTTAATAGTTTTCGCATTTATTGGTGAAACATTTGCAGATGTTAAAACTTCGATTTTTTTTAAAGTCTTAATTTTGGTTTTCACAATTGATCTTAATTGTGTTAAACCTTCTAATTTCATCCTTAATGTAAAACCTTTCTTTTCACTTGTTAATTTCACAAGGTATGCAAAAAAATTGAGCAAGTTGTCAGGAAGTTTGGTATCTTTATCTAACTTAAAATTAATACCTTCATCTGTAGAATCTTTTGGAATAACAACCCCATAATGTCTTGCTCCTTCGATGACTGAAGGATCCACCTTTAATGTTAAAGTAGTTGATTCGTTATTATTACCCTTTAAACAAAATCCATAATTTAACAAGAATTCAACATTTGATTTAGTACCATAATTATTAAATAATTCACATTTAGATTTCAATTTTGATATATCATCTAATGTATTAAAAACGAATTCATTATTTTCAATTGTCCATTTACATTTACTATTATTTTCATCTTCGTTGTTCAACAAATCAACAATTGGTAATAAAAATGCATGGTTTTTGTATTTAGAAGAATTGTCAAATAACATATATGGGAATGCCCTTGATGTTATAATACAATTTGCCCATAGATAAGCAGTAAAACTAGTCCATGAGATTTCCTTGATATTAAGTAAGTAATTAACAGAAACACCACCAACAGGTCCCATTTTAAAAGCTTCATATTCGAGTAATTCATCTTTTAATTGTGGATATTTAGTAACATCTAGCTGGGATGCAATTTTCTTCCAATCTTCTAGATCTTTAAGGAAATTTCTCTTCATGAAAATGTAAGCATCGGTTCCATCTAATAATTCTTTTTCTTCCATAGTCCAAAAATATGGATTACCTGTAGCTTTACCGTCTGTTGGTAAATAATCGATGTATGGCTGATATTTGGCATAAATATCTTGATCATTAATGATGAGTTTTTCAGACTTATCAAACTTTAATTTAGCTAATAAAAATAATAAATTGGAATTAACATTGGAGTTTTTATCAGTAACATCGCTAAAATAAGTTTCAGCAAAGGAATCTGCTAATTCAGGATCAATAGTAAGTGATTTGGGAATTTTGATCAACCCATTTTTGTCTTCTTCAGTTAATGAGTCTTTAATAATGCAAGAAATACCATGTTCTTTGGTATTTTCAAAAGCTATTTTCTTATTAATGAAAGAACCATGCTTTTCGGCCCAGTTCACTAATGATTGAACCTTTTCAACGGACATCTTTGAATCTTCGAAGAGGGAAAATTATGATAAAAATAATAAAGAAAGAGAAAGAACAACAATATTTGTTCGTCCATAAAATTAAATCCTAAAATCTTAAAACGTCATTTTTCATGATGGAATCTACTAGAAGGAAAGAAAGAAAGGTAAAATGCGGAAAATCAAAAACTAATAATGTTTAAATCTAGGAAAAGTGAGAAAAAAAATAAAGTTTTCAAATGATCGAACCCAGGATCGAACTGGGGACGTTATGCGTGTTAAGCATATGCCATAACCAACTAGACCATCCGACCATTTGTTGAAAACAAAATCCGCTACTCATCCTTACCCCGTTTTCTCGCTTAATTTACCGCATTCGGCCCTTTAGCCGACAGGCGAGCATAAATTGTTAAAAAATACCCGAAACGTCTATTTATTTCTCTCGCTATTTCCTTCCCTTCCTGGACGCTCTCCTTTCTTCCCGTACCTACCACTCCCCAAGTCCGAACAAAAAACTTGACAAAACTCAACTGATCGATCAAACTCGCTCTTGATAATTTCTGTTCTCTATGCACAGGTTTTGGCGACTCTTCAACCATAGCTGACGTTTTTCACTGTCAAGGTGTTGGAATTGTTGGTTTTGTTAAATCTTTTTTTTCTCCCCCATTCTTTAAAGAATTATTTAAATGACCCAGTATCCCCTTACGGTTTGTATTCTTTTTATCCTAAGATCTCTTTGATCCTTTTTTTTTACCCCTTTTTATAGTTAACTTGATAAACAACACAATTAATCATGTCTTTACCTACCGGTGAATTTAACTTATCTTCTGCAAAAGTTACCGAATACGAAGAAAAATACGCTGCACATAACTACCATCCATTACCAGTTGTGTTCCATAAAGCATCTGGTGCACATGTCTGGGATCCTGAAGGAAATGAATATTTGGATTTTCTTTCCGCATATTCAGCGGTTAATCAAGGTCATTGTCATCCAAGAATTATTGCTGCTTTAATTGATCAAGCTCAAAAATTAACTTTATCTTCAAGGGCTTTCTCTTGTGATATTTTCGGTTCTTATGCAAAGTATATTACCGAATTTTTTGGTTATGAGAATGTGTTACCAATGAACACAGGTGCCGAAGCTGTTGAAACTGCTCTGAAAATTGCTAGAAGATGGGGTTATGTTAAGAAAGGTATTAACCCAGATGAAGCAATAATTTTATCATGTGAAAATAATTTCCATGGTAGATCAATTGCAATTGTTTCTATGTCAACTGATCCTGAAGCAAAGACCAATTTTGGTCCATATTTAAAAAATGTTGGTCCAATTATTCCAGGTACTGAAAACAAAGTTTTAAGATATGGTAAAATTGAAGATGTTGAATTAGCATTTAGAAATGCAGGTGATAAAATTGCAGCTATTTTAATTGAACCAATTCAAGGTGAAGCAGGTATTGTTGTTCCACCAATGGATTATTTCGAAAAAGTTAAAGCATTATGTAAAGCATACAATGTTTTATTAATTGCTGATGAAATTCAAACTGGTATTGCAAGAACTGGTAAGATGTTATGTTGGGAACATTATTTATCAAGAGATAATAAACCTGATATGGTTTTATTGGGTAAAGCTATATCTGGTGGTGTATTACCAGTTTCTGCAGTTTTATCATCAAGAGAAATTATGTCTGTTTTAGAACCTGGTTCTCATGGTTCAACTTATGGTGGTAATGCATTAGCTTCAAGAGTTGCAATTGAAGCATTAGAAGTTGTTAAAGATGAAAAATTAGTTAATAGATCAAAAGAATTAGGTTTATTCTTACAAGATGAATTAAAGAAATTAGCTGCTGAATCAAATGGTATTATTAAAGAAGTTAGAGGTTTAGGTTTATTATGTGCAGTTGTTGTTGATAACACTAAAACTAATGGTAAATCCGCATGGGATTTATGTTTATTAATGAAAAAACATGGTGTTTTAGCAAAACCAACTCATGAACATATTATTAGATTGGCTCCACCTTTAGTGATATCAAAGGAGGATTTACTTAAGGGTATTGATAGTATTAGACAGGCAATAATTGAGTTACCGACTGTCGAAGCTATTGCTCACTAAAAAAATCTGTTTTTTTTTACCTTTAATTGCTCACATGTATAATGATGATAACAAACAAACACTGTTGATATTTATTAATTCGCTAAAAAGCTTCTTATTCATAGTTTTATGTGTCATACAAGTGGGTACTCTCCAATTAAAACAATAAGTCATCAATTATCTCAAGTAAAATATTTAGTTTTAGGATCACGACGTTCAAGTAAATTAAGTTTTTAGCTACAAAACAATTTTTAATCCTAACACCGATAAGTAATGCGAGTTATAAAAAAAAATAAAGTATATTTAAATTAAGAATCAATATATAAATTGATAAATGCCCTCAAAAAGTAAAAGAAATAAAAGAAAAGAAATAAAAGAAATATTAAACTCCATATCCACATATGAAGTACATGCTTTTTTTTTTGTTTAGTAATATAAAATTACTTGTTTTAATCCTGAGTTGTAATCGTAATCATCATCTGTAAAACATCATATAAAATAAAAGAACATAAAAGAACATGTGTAAAGAAAAAAAGAGATCAAAACAATAAATCGTTAAAATCGTATTCGTCATCAACGGTATCGACATGATCAACTTTATTATGAATGTTAGTTATACGTCTATTTAGTTGGTCTAAAGAATAATGTATTGAAAGTAACTCACCTTTATCCTTACCTTGATAAATTGCATCAGGATGGTTCTTGGCTATTGCATTAGTTAACAATATTGGCAATACAACACCACCCATGAAGCCAATGGCCATAGTAGGTGCCGTAATTGTCTGTTTTGCCAAACTGTGTCTTATTGCGTCAAATAGCATTTGTAAAAGTAAATCGCTTTGTAATCAGTAATTAGTATCCAATAATAATAATTGTCTGTCTATGAGAAGAAGTAAAAACAAAACAAATACGAACCGCCGGGGCCATGACAACGCATGACCAATCCCGCTGACAAGAAGACAAAAACGGTTCCTTATATAGCCCAAGGAAAACAAGGACAGGCTGTTTATCTAAGTAACGAACCCCGCATCAGATTGACACATGGTCACACTTATCGCCTTCGCTAGGTGTTTTTGTCCTTCCTGTTCTTCCTGTCCTTCCTGTCCTTCCTGTCCTTCTTTCTCTTCTGTGTTTCTTCCTGGTCATCCCAGTCATCCCAGGCATCCCAGTCAGTGGCACATCGTCGTCATCACTGTCACCGCTGGCACTGTCCGGTTGCTGGCCTTTCCCACAGTCGGTCACGCAGATGTAGAGTGCCCCCACCGTGCATGCGAACACTAGCACTATGTAGACAAATCTCCTGGTGTGGTGCATCATCAGTAAAATGAGGAAATCAATGTATCTGAATGACATGGTGTCATTTTCTGGCGATTTTTTGCTGATCTGGTTAACCCCATCTTGTGTTGCCAATTCAATGGTGAATGCGATGACCATTTTCAAATGTTCTTTCATATGATGGAAATCGATTTTGTCGATTGTGTCATCTTTAGAATGGATGAAAGGGTTGCTTAGCTCCACAATACTTTCGAGAACATAAACACTTGGGTACCCATACATTAAAGCGGATATGTGATCCGAACAAATCTTCCCACATTGTGTTTCTAAATATGGAATGGAGCAGTAATTGTCAATAATCAGTTTCGTAAACGTCATCAAATTTGATGATGTATAATCAGTGATTATTCCAAAATGTTCAACTTCCCCAGAATCAAATGTTTTTTTTGTAAATCCTGTCATATCTTGTTGTAACATTGCAATAATTTGTGAATTATTGTCCCTGTATTCCTTAAATACATTTGTCGATCCAATTGAACCGACTTCTTCGGCTGCATAGAAATGAAACTCAACGGAATTAAGCATCTGAATTTCACCTGATTCAATTGTCTTGATTAAATGTTTGATTGTTTGAATAACTGTAATTATACCTGATAAATTATCATCGACACCAGGTGCATCTTGATAAAATTTAAAATTGATTGAATCAATATGACATCCAATTATTATCTTTTTATCATATTTACCAACTTTAAAAATAACACTCGATTGTTTCCATTTATGTTGAAACAGATTTACTTGGAAAAGTTTACTTATTGATTTGTTTTCGACTTTATTAATTAAATTTGTTAAATATTGTTGCAAACAAATTGATGCTTTGTATCCATTATCTGATTTGTAATATCTATCTGGTGGTAATTTATCAATAAAATAATTCAAATCGTCTTTAATATCTTCAACTGTTACTTGATTTATTATAGGTTGAACAAGTTGCGGATTTAACGATGTTGGATATTCATATGTTTCCAATTCAATGGTGGTTAGAAGTTTTGAGTATTCGGATGTGTAAATAAGTGTGAAAAATGATATAACTAAGATAATCAATACTGACAACGTCTTTACGGGTAGCATTATCGTAGGCGTATTGGAGTTGGTTTTAGAAAAAGCAACGCTGAGGAAAATAATCTCTTCATCTTTCCTTTATGTAGTCAAACAAAATAAAAGGGATGCTTTTACTCGCTGAAAACTTAATACATTTTCAGACTATGGGAGTTTGTTTTTCCGATATTTATTGATTAAACAGCTATAAGAATTATAAATGTAAGATTTTTTTTCATATAAGTAACTAGAATTATGTAAATATGCATTATTAGAAAATCACATCACCTTCTGTTTCAGCAACGAGATTAGAAGATTCTTCTGCACCATTATCTACTTCTCCATCCCTTTGTTGTTGTTCAACTTCATCTTTAACAACGAGTTTTTCGACATCTTCAGCTTCATTTTTTTCAAGTTCTTCAAGTCTTGCCTGTTCAAGTCTCTGTTCTTCAGCTCTTAATTTTTTTGCTGCAACTTCAGCATCTGCTGCTGCAACGGCAATTTGTTTCTTTTCTTGAACTTTCTTCAATCTATAAAATTCTTCTCTATCCAATTCATCTAATTCGGAATTGATATAAGATATGGTATTTTCAGTTCTTGGAATAATCACATGTTCAATTGCATTAACTCTTCTATTGGTAACTTTAATCACATCATCTAAAATAACAAATGCAGTTTGTAATGAAGCTAAATCAACTAATGTTTCAACAGCTTTACTATAAACTTCCCTAGCTTTTTGAACTTGTTGACCACCTCTACCTAAACCGGTCATTTTAAAATCATTAATAGATTCATTAATATCTGCTTCGAATTGTGGTAAATAAACACCAGAAACATTTTCTTGTCTTGCTTTAACTTTAAATCTAGCATTATTACTAATACTTTCTTGAACTTGAAATCCAATGTTACCTCCAGTAGCATATGAAACTTCAGCTAACGAAAAAGCAGCAGTTTGCATCACACGTCCCATTTTTCTTTTAGCATCGTCAATTCTCTTTGTTATATCTCTAAATCTTTTCGTTAATGCTTCTGATTTTCTTTTTAATAAAGAATGTCCCGTTTGTGCACCCTTTAACTTAATCTTCATGACACCAAGCGTCATACGTGTAGGAAACACTTGTTCTCTATATTAAACAAAGTTAAAATATCGATCAATCAGTTAGTATTCGAAATTATTATTATTTGAAATTAATATAAAACTTAATTTAAGTCATCAATGCGTTCAATCTCGTGTCAAAAAAAAACGTACCTATTAGAAGCACCAGACATGACTGTATGTGTATATGCCAAAAATCGTCTTGCTATAATCTGCAAATGTGATCCCGAGTAAGAAACCCCATAATGATCGGTATCACAATCTTATCCTGCACTCTATACCAGAGATGCAGCCATTTCCGCAACAGCGTAAAGTAAAAATACTGTACGTGGTGTACGGGTGTATGTATGCAATAAACGCATGAAAGTTCACATTTTGCGATTTGTTTGTATAATAAGACAGGAGAGAGAAGAAGAATAAAGATGGGAAAGATATAATAAACTGACAGAAGCAAGTCATCGGATGGTTATGGACGCAGATAACTGGCTTACTGATGGAATTGCGGAGTCAGATATTTCTTTTGAGCTACAATTGCTTAAAGAGCCGCAAAATGCGGATGTTTGGACACATTATTTGGATCACAAACAAAGGGAGTTAATTCAGCAGTCCACAAATATCGTTGATCTGAAACGAGTATTGGAAACTAAGCAGGAGATTCTTGCATTATATTATCGTCAGTCTTGGGCATTTGATGGAGATTATGAATATTGGCAAATTTTCATTGATTATTACGTGAAAATTTTGAAAGACGTGTCTGATGAAAATGATGTTGCTCCTGAAATCAGCAAAGTTGACCACTGTTTTAAGTTAAAACAGGATGTTTATGGAAAAAATGTTGGATTTTGGATTAAATATCTTAATTTTTTATTTTATTTTAAAAACTTAATCGATGTTGAATTTTTATATACTATGATAAATGTCTGCTTTATGAAATTGAAATTTAATGATCATTTGCAAATATGGAATATACTTTTTACTTTTCTTAAGACTGGAAATTATGGATCTTTATTTGATATATATTCAAGTTTGTTTATATATTTGGACAATTGTTATAAATATAACATATATGAACAACAAATTAATGAAGGTTTGATTCCAAATCTTGATGAAACTTTTGAAAAATTATTGAATTTTGTAAATACCATTGATCAAATCCAAAAATTTGATAACATTTTTACAAAATTTTGTTTGCCTAGATTATTATTAAAACTTTCAGATTCAGAATTAGAACTTAATAGACGATATTTTGAAAAATTACTTAAATTATCAATTGAAAACAAAACCAACAATAACTTTAAGAATAAAGTATCAAACTTATTCACCACAATCATTGAAAAATTTCCTGATCAACAAAGTATATTTACTATCAAGTATGCTAAATATTTAATAAAACTTGATAAATTTGATGATTCAGTAAATACGTTAAATGAATTATTAAATACATGTTTAACAGTTAAAGATTTCACACTAGTTTTTGATTCTTTTACTGAATTATTAGAGAAAAAAGTTACTGAAATGTCGGCAATTGATGAAAATGATTCAAAATTAGTTAAATATTTAGATTTGCTAGAACAATTAGTTAAAAACAGATTGATTTTATTAAATGATGTGAAGTTACGTCAGAATATGAATAGTCCAAACACATGGATTGAAAGGTTAGAAATTTTTCAAAATGCTGAAGAAGTAGATAAATTGTTTGAATGTTATTCAAAAGCAGTTTTAAGTATAAATACCAAGAAAATCCCAAATGATGAAAAGTTATTATTACCAAAAATTTGGTGTGATTATGCAAAAGTTTATTATTCAAAAGGAGATTTACAGACATGTCGATCAATATTTGAAACTGCAACTAAAGTTCCGTGGACTGAATTAGAACAATTAGAAAATATTTGGATTGAATGGTTGAAAGTTGAAATTGAATCAAATAATATTAAACATGCAACCTTTATATGTAGTAAAGGAATTAGTATTCCTGAACAAATTCAAACTGGAAAATTAGATATTGATGATGAAAATGTCAGTGTTCAAATGAAATTATTTAAAAGTATTCGATTATGGAGTCTTTATTTAGATTTAGTGGAAAATACACAGGATTTTGAAAATGTATGTAAAGTATATGAGGATGCAATTGAATTGAAAGTTATTAATGGTGTTATAATTATTAATTATTGTTTATACTTAGAGGAAAATGGATATTATGAAAAAAGTTTTACTATTTTTGAAAGAGGTATGAATATGTTTACAGGCGAATCTAAGTCTATTCTTTATTGTACCTATTTAAATAAAATTTTAAAATACTGGGACAAATTAAATTGGAATGAAGAAAGAGTTCGTGAGATTTTCGAGCAAGGATTAGATAATTATAGTGGACTGAAAAATCAAGATGATAATCTAAAACAAGTTTATATATTATATACAGAATGGGAAATGAAATATGGATCAAAGATTCGTAGTTTGAAGATTTTGAAAGAAGGTATTTTAGATTTGAATAAACAGACGGATAAATTATTACTTTACAAGATTTTAATCATGAACACTATTGAAATAAAAGGATTGGAAGCTGTTGTTGAAGTTTTTAGAGATGCGGTGGATACACTTTCGGTTCAAATTCCCGGTTATATATATGAAGTTATCAGTGAATTTGTTAAAGTTGAAGTTCTTCTTGGTGATTTAACACGAGCACGTGACGTGTTAAATTATGCGGCTGAAAATATAATGGAATTCAACAATTCGAATGAAGATAGAATGGCAATTTGGGAATTGTTCAAGGCGTTTGAGTTAGAGAATGGTAGTGAGAATACGTACAAGGAGATGTTAAGGCGGAAAAGGTACCTGGAGAATGTTTATGGGGTGGTGGAAGTTAAGACGGAGACGGATACGGATACGGCAGTAGGATCTATAGATGGAGTGGAGAAAGAATTGAAGGACCGGATTGGGTTTGTGGTGTCAAGCAGCGGGCCGAAGACTACGACGTACAGTATGGAGACCAGTGTAGAGACAGAAACAGCAACCGGGGTGGATGATGACAAGACTAACACCAACGCCGATGCCATCGAGCTTGACATGGAGATGGATGATGATGATGATGAAGAAACATAGGAAGACGGAAAGCAACACGGAAGAGCCGACAAATGCGGGCAGGAAAAAGCGGAGAGCGAGAAAAGCGAGAAACGCGGAAAGAGCGGGGCGGGGCATAGAGCGAGAGCGAAGAGAGAGAGAGAGAGAGAGAGCGTGGAAAGTTCAACACCTCCGAGAGAAGAGAATGAGCAGAGAACGGTTGGACGGTTGATGTTTGACGGTGGTCGGGCGGGATGGTCAGCACACGTACATTGGGACTCCGCTTTGGAGCTGTATCTGCTGCTGCGACCATCGAGCCTTTTTTACTGCGTTCCTTTTATTTCCTTTTCTTTTCCTTTCTATAACCACCGTCTGTCTTTGTACTGTTTCTCCGATCTTTCTCTTCTTTGATTTCTGGTACTCAAACATACAACATGCACACTTCCAAACTGGCTGTTAGAACATTTTTCTGTTCTTCTTCTGCAAAGATAAAAGCATCTCCTCGTTCTGCTTCTGCCTTTGCATCTACTTATCTTCTAATTAGATACTCATCAACAACTACAACTGCAAATTCTCCTTCTATCGATCCTTCTATACCTCTAGCGATAACCCTATCCCATACACAGTTATCACCTTTAGAACTTTATGACAAAAGAGTTTCTGAAAACAAATTGAGAAATGATGAATTTCAGAGAGGGATGCTATCAAGTGTTCAGGATTTATACACGAATTTGACAAATTATACACCACCGGATGTTGTAGAACCTGATATAACAAAATCAAGAAATTTAAATGCAAAATCTTTATTTTCAATGCCAACTTTTATGTCTTCTATATTTTCTTCATTTGAAAAAAATGTTGAACAAAATTTAGAAAATGAAGTCAAAATTCCTCATGGTATTTATTTATACGGTGATGTTGGATGTGGTAAAACAATGTTAATGGATTTATTTTATGAAACAATTCCTCCTCACTTATCTAAAAAGAGGTTACATTTTCATCAATTCATGCAAAATATTCATAAAAGAGCTCATCAATTAAAAATTTTACACGGTCATAGAGAAGATATCGATGTTATGCCATATTTAGCTTGGGAATTATCCAAATCTGCAACGGTTTTATGTTTTGATGAATTTCAAGTTACTGATGTCGCAGATGCAATGTTATTACGTCGTTTATTGAATTTAGTTTTGAGAAAAGATCATGGTTTAGTTTTATTTGCAACTTCAAATAGAGCTCCTGATGATTTATATATTAATGGTATTCAAAGAGAATCTTTTATTCCTTGTATTCAACTGATTAAAAATGTTACACATGTCATTTATTTAAATTCTCCAATTGATTATAGAAAAATCCCAAGACCTATTTCTTCAGCTTATTATTTCCCAAAACCTGGTATTAATTATTTATCTAGAGCTTGTAAAAAGGAAAGAATTGAACATGTTAAAAATTGGTATGAATTTTTTAGTCAAAGTCATGAAGCTGAAAATAATGTTCCTTTAAGAATTTGGGGTAGAGATTTAATTGTTCCAAAAGCTTCTCCACCTTATGTTGCACAATTTACTTTTAAGGAATTATGTGGTGAACCATTAGCCGCAGGTGATTATTTAACTTTAGCAACTAGTTTTGAATCAATTATTGTTACTGATATACCTTATTTAACAGTTGATCAACGTGATGAAGTTCGAAGATTTATTACATTCTTAGATGCAGTTTATGATAATCATACAAGAATTGCAATTACTGCAGCGGCTCCTTTCCAAGATATTTTTGTTGAACCTGAAAATCTAGGTAATAGTGTTTTTGCATTATCTAATAAAACACCTGAGGAAATTGACGATAAACTGGAAAATGATACTTTGGTTTCTCAACATGGTTTCGATAAAAAAATTGCTAAAAAGGCATTTATGTTTGCTCATTTAGATGAAGAAAGATTTGCGTTTGCAAGAGCTTTAAGTAGATTAACTCAAATGAGCACACAGAATTGGATCGATGATGTTAGACCAAGAAAATAATTGTATTGCTTAGTTATTCGTTATTATATTCTTTTATTATATTCTTTTTTTATATTCTTTTATTATATTCTTTTATTATATTCTTTTATTATATTCTTTTATTATATTCTTTTATTATATTCTTTTATTATATTCTTTTATTATATTCTTTCATTATATTCTTTTATTATATTCTTTTTTGTATAAATTTCTTTTAATAGATTACACATATTTTCGAATAAATCTCTATGATAGGGTCAATACTGTCTGATTAAAAAAGTAAACACTTTTTGTGATGTGTCGCCGATCGACGCAAATTACGTAATGCTTTTCCTTAAAAAGAATTTGTTGGAAAAAATATAAATATCTCAACAAGTAAACTAGATATAAATTCCAAAGTTAGGTAAAATGTAACCAGAAGGCGTATTTATTTTTTTTTATATTATATTAACCTTTACTTCTTCTGACGGAGTCAAAAATCGTTATTTTAATATTAAGAATTAGTCACGTGATATGCTGAACGCCAGGATAATCTAACAAATTTTTGCATAACAAATCCCTCTTTAGCTCAGTTGGAAGAGCGCGAGACTGTAATGGTTAATAAACACACGACATCTTGAGGTCTCTGGTTCGATCCCGGAAGGAGGGAAGTAATTTATTTGGGTTAATGGTCTAGTGGTATGATTCCTGCTTTGGGTGCAGGAGGCCCTGGGTTCAATTCCCAGTTGACCCCTACAAATTACTTTTTTTAAACTACCTCTTTTGCTTTTCTTGCTTTCTGCTATTCGCACCTCGATATCAGACAGAACAAATTGAATTGCTGAACGTGATTGTTTTTTTTAATGCTTTATCTACCGTTGTTTTTCTTCATTCTGCTTACCAGGACGCTCCATCCACTTCTTTTTGCCACAAACAATACGCCTCAGTCTGTCTGCAATACTCGTGGTATAATTATACCCTTATTTTGCTTGCTTTGTACTGTCCGATCACTGCTTTTTCCATTTTTTTTTGTTCCCAACAATTCAACCCACTAAGATACAATAATTTACCATTTTTCCTACTTGTTTGCACAAATCTTTATTAAAGAACATTAACTAAAAATGAATTCAACACAATATGATTGGGCAAAGAACATCCCATGTAGAAACATACAGATCCATGGATTTTGTAAGTTTGAACACAAAGGATGTTCATATAATCATGAACTGGCATCACAGAATAAAGATGATTTGAGAGAACAGCCATTTTCCACCAGTCCAAATGCTTCAATGACTGCTCCAGCTATCGAAACTTTAAGTTACGGTAATAGAGTAGATGCATTTACCCCAACAGGTTCAAGTTCAGCATTATCAACAATGTCTCCACTATCACAATCAAATATTGCTTCAGGAGGAAACGTTACTCCAAGTCAACTTACTTCATTACAAGCTGCAAAAGCTCCTGTTTTCAAACCAAACATATTAAAACAACAAAGTGGCTTGTCAATCGCCAATAAAGACAATAATGATTTATTAAATAACACAAATCTTACATCATCTCCTGCATCTATTAAAAAATTTAACGTTGATTCACCTGTGTTTACTCCAATTTCTTTAAATAAATTTTCTGCATTATCCCCATCTCTTGAGAATATTCCCAGCTTTGTTCCATCTACAATTTCAAGTGGAAATTTAAATCAAAATTCATCACAATCCACAGAAGCTACAGCAATTCCATCTGCATTGAAGGGATCAAATCTTGGCATAAACTCTTCGGCAGAAAATAATAAAACAACCAGTGACTCAACGTTTAATGATTTTAGCTCACTCAGATCAACTCTCACAAAGACAAATTCATTTAATCCAGTTACTGCTCCAATTTTCACACCTGGATCAACAATGACTAACCCAACAAGTGATATAATAAATGGTCCATACTCTTCACAAATGCCTGTACCAACGGGTGAAGATTTGTTTTATCAAAATACAAATTTGTATCCTGTGAATTTTCTTCTCTATGCACCTCCACCTCCACCTCATGTTGCGTTAAATAAACAATTAAATGAAAGAACAGTAGATGACTTATTTATTGATAGTAAATTAAGAGAATATTTACAACAAAAAAACGAAGAAAGTTTGAAATCTATATCAAACAACGAATTAGATTTACCTTCTCATGTTGGTCCCTATCACTCCTTATATCCAATTGATCATAATTTCGACTATAACACTAAATCATTTGGCTATACATCAATTGTTTATAAATGTATGTCCAATGAAGATGGTAAGCTGTATACAATGAGGAGATTACAAAATGTACCAATCAGTTCACCATCTGTTTTAAAATCCGTTAAAAAATGGAAAAAAGTCGAATGTGTTAATTCAGTTAAAATTTATGATGTTTTTACCACTAGAGCTTTTGATGATAATTCATTAATTTTAATTTATGATTATTACCCAATGTCTGTTACATTAATGGAAAATCATTTCATGTCATTCCCTGGTAAAAATCCAGAATTAATTACTGAAGATTGTCTATGGAACTATACAATACAGTTATTAAATGCCATCACAGAAATAAACAAATTATCTTTAACTATTGGTAAACTGGATTCTTCAAAAATTATAATTACTAATAAGGGTAGAATTAGATTGTCTGCAATTGCGATTAAAGATATCCTGAAAGATGTTAGAAACAAGGTTGAATCTGGAAATGCCGATTTTAAGCCGGAAGAACCCGAAAAAGATTTTGAAGATTCAGATTTATTAAGTCTTGGTAAATTAATTTTATTTTTAGCAAAATCAACAACATTTTTACAAAATCCAACTGAAGATCCAGTGGAAATTATAATGCAATTGAAATTCACGAAAGTTTTCAAGAAAATGCTACTATATTTGTTTTCTGAACATGCAACTATTGAAAGATTTCAGGAATTAGTTGCACCAATGATTTTAAAATTAACTAATGGTTTACAAAATAGCTGCGATCACATGGAATCTAACTTAATGAGTGAGCTTGAAAATGCTAGATTAGTTAGACTTTTTGCTAAGTTAGATTTCATTAGTGAAAGACCAGAGATGGTTAAAGATGGTTCATGGTCAGAAACAGGTGAAAGATATCCAATTAAACTTTTCAAAGATTATGTCTTCCATCAAGTTGATGATAATGGTAAACCCGTCATTGATTTAACACATGTTATCAATTGTTTAAATAAACTTGATGCAGGGGTTGATGAAAATCTCTTACTGGTAAGTCCAGATGAAATGACTTGTTTAATAATGAGCTATAAAGATTTGAAAGAGCTAATTAACAAAAGTTTCCTTAAGTTGTTAGGCAAGGAATGATTATTATTATGCATGTATATTATTATTGTATCATATTTTTGTGGCGATTTTATTTTAAATCAATTTAAAATTTAAAAAATATATAAAAAAATGTATAAAAATTTATAAAACCAGTAAAAAATAATTAAAAATTAAAAAGTTGTTTTACACGGGGCAACAAGAAATCTATTTTCTTGTTTTTTCTCAGTTAGTTTTTTAACATGATTCTTTGCCTATGAGCTGTTTACCCTTCTTGTTACTTTGGGTTTTTATTAAATGGGTTACTTGTAGTGTCCAACATTGCTTTATCTTATCCGATTAGTTCTTATCTTACACCACCCCAAAAAAAAGTTTAGAAGAGAGAGTCATTTTTGAAATCTTGCTCCCTCTTATCGTAGAGCATAAGAAGATATAAACGAGCGTAAATATGTTAAGTGCATGGGATCATCAATATCGTCGTTCTCATCCTCATCTTGAAATCAAGTTAAGACGGATGGTTGTGAGGTTTAACAGATGGTGGATTTTTCACAGATATTCAGGAGACCCAAATAATGATCCATTTATACTCACTTCAAGACCGAGAAATATTCCATTGATTTCCTTAAGGGTTGAAGAATATGGGGATTTTCTTTCAAAGGATGAGTATATGGGGCTACAATGGAAGGAGTTTTGGAAAAACCCAAATTCTCAGCAAATTCAACATCAATTGGAGATTAAAAGACAACCACTAAAAGAAATGAAAATTGTTAACCAACCGCATCAATCACATAAATACCAAAAAAACAACTTTGAAAAGGAAGAATTTGAAATCTATGATGATGATGAAAATAAAGAAAATAGAATCAAAGATTTATCAGTCAAAAAGAAAACAATAAAGCAATTTAGAGGAAGATTTGAAATTGTGAATGAAAAAGATAATTGTTCATTAGATTCATTTGAAAGAGATCTCCTTGCAAATATAAATTGTACATATAATAGAGCCGGAATATTATTACCTTTTTCCGAAAAAAAAAATGCTGTGTCTGAATTGAAAACTTCGGAGTATAATGATATTTCTTTTCAAAGAATAAGTTATAGTAAAAACTCAGTAGATTTGAAAGAAATAGAGAGCTCTAGACTTGATATTGTCAACTCTGCATCTATCCACGAAATTACAATCGATAAAGATTTTAATGGCAATTACTATGACAATAATTGTTCGGAAAAATTTACTGATATTAAACCAGATAATGGAGCACTAGATTTTGAGATTGATAAAATTGCACTTCAAAAAGACATTAAAGCATCTGGATTTAGAGGCTGGATTGTAAACAAAGTTTTTCGGCCTGAAAGTAGAAGTACTTTCGATAAAAGATCAACATTAGATTCTCACATTATTCCACCGAATAGTAGAGATAATATAGTTCCATTAATTCAAAGAGAAGATTTTTTTAGTAAAAATTTAATTTTAAAAGATTCATATGTAGAGCATTTACAAGAAAATCGAACTGAATTAAAAAGTCTCAAAAACCTAGAAGAATGTCAGGCTAAAAATTATGTTAAGCCTGATAAAATGAAAAGAAAAAGAGAAAAAGAGAAAAACAAAAGGCTAATTTATTCAAGACAATCAGAAATCGAAGAAGAAAAAGCCATCCTTGTGTTGAAAAAAAAAGGAGATGATAAAAAAAAAGTGTTTCAAAATGCAATATCATCAGTTCCAGGGGTTGAACAAAATGAGAGCAAGAACTTCATTGAACACGCTGAAAGAAGTAACAAAAAACATACTTTTAGATCCAGTATCTCAAACTGGAGAATTTTCAACGGACATCGATATTCAAAAGATTCCAATCAAAAGCCTGAAACATCATCAAACAAAGTTACCGAATTTGGGGCAACGGAGACTAAGAAAGAAATACAGACTCTAACTTCTAAAAAGGATGCAGAATCAATTAGAAACAAAGAGTTAAAGCATAATACCAATTCTTTTGATGACGAGTATGACATCTTTGCCAGTTATGACAAAGAGTCAATTGAATGATTTTATATATAGTATATATAAATTAATTGGGTATAGAGTATATAGTCTGTGTAAAATAAAATGAAAAGAACTAAAGCAAAGTAATATCGAGGTTTTCGGAGCGTTCCAGATTTTCGGGCTGTGTAAAACATGAAACATGTTTCGAAATCAGTTCACAATTTATGTTTATTTGGGCCATACAAATTAATGCAGCAATGTGAATTGAGCGGCAAACAAGGGACATTGAGCCAGTGACAGTTTCAGTTTCATGTTCTATGTTGTTGTGGTAAACTGATTTTTTTATATTTGGCCATAGTAGATTAGCCTGGCCTGTGTGTGTACAGCAATTACTTTTCTGCTTTTTGCATCTGCTTTTTTCTTTCTGCCTTCCCGTTACACTGTTTTTCACTGCTTCAATATAAACCCAGGTGGGATACGGCTACGAGAAAACACAAGTTCCAAACATTTGAGGCATATTTAGTTGTATTGTTTGAACTAACTACATTGATAGAAATTACATAAATACACATACTTAAATACAACACCCCCATACAGACACAATTACAATGGGCTGTACAGCCAGCACGCCTGCAGAAAAGGCACACAATAATCCAAACAACGAATATATGAGTCGAGGAGTTCAAACCAGACAGCCGGATATGGAACAATTACAAAAAATGCAGGATAATAAATTAGAGAAGATGATGCAACAAGGTAAGGCCAACAAAAAGAATCAAGTAAAGATGTTGCTATTGGGAGCTGGAGAATCAGGTAAATCTACTGTTCTCAAACAAATGAGATTATTACACCTTGGTGGATTTTCACAGCAAGAAAAGATCCAGTATAAGAATATTATATGGGCTGACACGGTTGCTAGTATGCAGGCCTTGATTATACAAGCAAGAAATTTAGGTATACAACTTGAATCAGATGATCCAAGTTCTAAATTGTATTCAAATAAGCAAATAATTTTAAATTATAAGCCATTGGAAAGTATCGATACACCAGCTGCTGGAGGTGTTGCATTTTTAAAGGATTATTTGGTAAAGTATAGTGAAAGAAGTGCAGCTGATCGAAGAAATAAGAGTAGTGGTAGAGCGGATGTTGGATGGTTAGATGAGAATAATTCAACTGATGGAACGTTAGTTTCAGATGACTTGTTGAATGATTATAAAGAAACAGATGAATTACTTAAAGATTATGTTGGCGACGATATTAACAGTCCAATTACTTCAGGTGGTGGTAACCATGTTTCTAAAATGGAAATTGCTGATGCAATTGAAAAACTTTGGCACAATGACCAAGGAATAAAACAATGTTTTAATAAATCAAATCTTTTTCAATTAGAAGGATCATCACCATATTTTTTTGAGCAGGTGCACAAATATGCAAATGAAGATTATGTTTGTTCTGATGATGATATTTTAAAAGGTAGAATTAAGACTACAGGTATCACTGAAACCAATTTCAATATTAGTGGAATTAAGTTTAAGATTTTAGATGCTGGTGGACAAAGATCTGAAAGAAAGAAATGGATCCATTGTTTCCAAGATATTACATGTGCATGTTTTGTTTTGGCTGTTTCCGAATATGATCAAATGTTGTTTGAGGATGAACGAGTTAATAGAATGTACGAAGCTATCATGTTATTTGATTCACTTGTGAATTCAAAATGGTTTGCTAACACGCCGTTCATTTTATTCCTAAACAAAGTGGATTTGTTAAAGGACAAGGTCCGCAAGTCACCGGTGAGAAAATACTTCCCAGATTACGACGGCAAAAGCAATGACGTCGAAGACACCTTGAAGTATTTTGAAAAGTTGTTTTTGAGTTTGAACAAGTCAAAACGGCCGATCTACGTCCACAGGACGTGTGCAACGGACACACAGTCAATGAAGTTCATCCTGACAGCGGTCACCGACATGGTGATACAGCAGAACTTGAAGAAGAGTGGGCTTTTCTAGCTTGGCGTCTCTAACCTCTTATCTCTATGTATTGTGTATGAATAATAAATATGTCTTTTGTGTAGCCCTCTAATCAACAAGCTGGACGCGTCACGTGCACGCGTCACGTGTTCACTCGCGGGTTTCGCTTCGGGCATTTTTCTTTTTTTGTCTCCTTCATCTTTTTTCTCTTTACTGCTCTTGTGGCTTTTGATGTTGCCGGTTTCGTTTTCTCTTTCCACGCTCCTAGTTGCCACATCCTTCACGTTGTTTTCCGTTATCAAGAGATACTTTGCGTCCAGCGCCAAACCAATGTCCCAAAAAACTATCGCTCAAGTTGAAGAATTAATCAAGACCAAAAAAGTCTTCATTGCTTCCAAGACCTACTGTCCATACTGCTCTTCTTCCAAAAAGTTACTTACCGAAATTTACCCTGAAACATACATTTTGGAATTAGATACCATTGAAGACGGTGACGAAATCCAAAATGCATTAGCCGCAATCACTGGCCAAAGAACCGTTCCTAACATTTTCATTAACGCTAAACATATCGGTGGTAACTCCGACTTACAGGCTTTGGGCAAAGCTCAAATTAAGAAATTAATCGATGCATCCCCTTTATAAGCATAAGCAAACTAAAAGTATAGATCACTATATATAAATAACTTTTTCTTTATTATCGTCTAAAGTCCACTTTAATCTGACACGAAAATCTTACGTAATCTCTTGCACAGTTCATGTTAGCGGGGATCAGCTCTTGAGCTGGTTAAGGCTCATCTGCTCTTTTAATGTCATCCTTTTTCTTTCGTTCTTTTCTTCCCCAAGAAGTTTGAATAACTACTAAACAGCTCTTATGGTTGATATTGCAACCGGCATAGAACTGGCAACGGCCTCGGCCCAATCATCCATTATCAAACCCAGATACAGAAATGAAGATATCTTATTTTCCACAATGGGCATGTATGAAGACAATGATGTGTTTCAAAACATCAATTCTAGCATGAAATACGCTATTCCTGGTACAAACACGGCTCTTCTTACACATAGTACTTACTATACTGGATTACTATACACTTTTCTAAGACATATTTTATCCCTTTTTTTTACCGCTTATCAATACTATCTTTTGATCAAAGCTATAATTTCTGATATTATGGATATTATCAACTCTTATTTCTGGTATTTTTTGAAGTTTTTACCGTTTCCAGAAGATGTATCTGTTGTCGGACCTGCTGCTACATTTAGTTCAACATCCATTAACACATATCTGATCAAGGATAGTACGAATGATAAGGAAAATAATATTGGTAATCGTTTGATTCTCAGTAATTTTAGGGAATCTTTAAATCAGTATATGCTACTACCTACCAGGATTGGGAATTACGTTCTGGAAAAATCATTATCTTCTTTAGTTCCCAGAAATAGATTACAAATCAGACAAGTCACAGGCAGTATTTACATACCTGAACATATTGCCTTTATTTTTGAAATGAGTCCATTAATTGTGCCTCGTCCACCAGAAGTTCCACTTCCTTTCTTAGATTATGAAAAAAAAATTGTTGTGCCCGATAAAAAAGATGTTGCAAAAGTGCTTGCTAAAAGAGCAGAATGGTCATCTTTACATCATACACACAAAGCAGCTGAAACATTTAGAGTTATTTACGAATCTGCAAAATGTATATCGTGGGCTGCTTGTTCAGGTGTTCGAATTGCTACCGTTTTTGAATCTAATGGGTATGCATGGAAAGATATGCCTAAAATGTGCAATGTCATCCTTGAAGAAATGAAAAATTTAACAAAGAGCAGTTATCAAGTATCTGATTCAATTAAATTGGTTAATTTGAATACTTCAGAAGTACTAGAAGTCTACGAAAGAGAATCTGTCAATATTGAAGGTGGATCAATTAGTAATTTAGCATTACAAACATCTAGTGATGCATTTGCCGATGATTTCAGGGAAGAAATTTTAGAAGTTGACCCAACACCTGGATCAATTGTTTCCTCAGGCAGCCCTGTTGAATTACAAGATCAATCGGACTTATGTCACACTTTCCGCACAGATTTAACTGTTTTCTTTATGTCCAATAAAGAAACAGATGCAGAGACGTTCTACAAGTTGAAAATTAAACAACAAATTGCCTCAGAACTAAACATTTCAATCACGTCAGATGCAGAAATGCTCCATTATCCAATCTATTCAAAATACATGATCAATGGTAAATACGTTGACCCTTCCCTTATCCTTCGTTTTTGCAACACCCGTCAAATGCCAGAGTCTCTATCCGGCTACCCACTTATGCCTTCATCTTCTCCTGGAGCTTTTGATCCCATCCTGCTGTCCCAGGCCAAGCCAGCTAACTTCCCGCAGTACATGCGCGGGCTCAGCACCTTGCACAATGCCCTCAGAAAACATTGAACATGTGATTGCGACGAGTCAAGTCGATTCGATTTTTCGCCAGCTCGTGTTCTTTCGTGTTGTCCGTTTAGATTCTTTTTTTTTCTTTGCTATTCCGTTAGTATCTTTTTTTATAATCCTATAACTCTCATAAAATATCCATAAACAGAAAAAAAAAAGACTAAATTGCTAGACTTTCTATAAACTCCACCTTATTTGAATGTTTGGTAATACTATTAAAAGGAGACGTTCCAAAAGTCAGCAATAACCGTGTGAATCACACATCAATCGCCACAAACAACAAAAACAGGAAAAAATGTTTAAATAGTTTTATCGACGATCTACCATTATACTACACATTTACGTTATAGCGTGCGTACTGTCATTAAACTTATCCCTGAAAATTCCCAGGACATGGATTTGGGTACTGAAAAAGGAAGTGAAACTCATCAATAAACCTTTAGAACAAGTGAGTTTTACCAATAGAATGGCTATACAATCTTTAGTTCAATTTAACGCAGAATTCATGGATGAGATCCAGAAAAATAACATGAAACGAGCTAAGAAATGGAAACTGTGGGTAGACACAGAGTACGAGGAGGATGATTATCCGGACGGAACTATGGTTGGAGTGTTTTCAGAAAAGAAAAGGCCAACAAATTTGTATAAACAATGTTCAGGAGTATGTCAAATAGAGCAAAATTAGTAGAAAGGTTAGCGGTAAAACGGCAAGGCCGAAAGCATAACCAACCGCTGAGGAGCTTTAATTATGGTTGTTTAGTATTTGAATTGATTATATTTATGGATTTGTAAAACGTTACTTATGATTATCCAATAATGTAGCTAAGATATCTATTTAGATGATGAATAAATAAATGATATCGTATCAATGTAAATCATTGACAATGATCATCTCGAAGCTAAGCTATACCATACACCAAAAATAGGAATTCCCACTAATATTATGAAATTGAAACTGTTTTTAAAAGTTAGTAATAAGCCTTAAATAAAGAATCCGAATACGTATATGTACAGAAATGGCATGAAATACTAACAATAATGCTTTTATTTTTTGTGAGAAGACGATTAAAGTGGATTTGCTCCGCCCAGTTAAAGATGAGCGTTTGCCTTTTTGCCGTCGTTTCTGCTTATCTTGTTATCTGCTTTTTCTTCTTAATTGCCGTCCTTTTTGGTTTAAAACTTAAACATATATAATTAACACAATGCCGTTTGATATATCCGAACCTATTTTCAGACACATTGATTTGAGAACCTGCACTACTTTTAAACGCAATATGATTGCAAACTTGCATATTGGCAGAGCATCTCACACAAATCCGGAAAGAAGCTATGATTTAGAATCCCAAATATATCTTCCACATCCTGGGTTAAGTACCAGGCATATAGCTATTTATAAAAACCTTGACCTCGGAAATAAGCTTATTCTTGAAAATCATTCGAAACATGGCTTTTTTGTTATTGATGATGTAAGTAACGCCGCTTCTTATTGTAAATATGATTTACAAACAAAACATATCAGAAACAATGATATCATCGGTTTATGTTTTAGTGATTCTTTTGCAAATTCGTTTTATAATGGTGATAAAACTGCCAATGAGGTGAAAAATATTTTGAAAAACTGTGATATTTTAATTAGAATTTTCACTAATTATAAAACTGATTTAGATATTGTTATTTTCAAGTATGATGAAAAGACATACAAGAGAATTTTACCAACTGATAAATATGATTTAATAATGTCTAAATTATTTAAAGATAAACCTCAATTAAGAATGGAATTGAAAGAGTCTTATGAGAATATTAGAGAATATTTGGCATGTGATAGACCAAATGGAGCTTGTAAAGTACCTTTATTTTTTTACGAATCTGAAGAGGTTTCTTTAGAACCGGAAGAAGAAGAAGGTGAAGATTATGGAAATATTGCAAATAAAATTGAAATTTCGGATGATGATGAACCAAAGGGAATAGTTTCCGTTGAAGATTCGGAAAAAGTTGGATTAACAACGATGAATCAGACAAAAAATGGTTCTTACAATGAATCTGGTGAAGATACATTACTCTCTTTTAGATATGGCGGTAAAAAGAGATGTTATGAAGAAGTCAACGAGTCCGAAAAATTACAAAGTTTGCTAATCAAACAAGAGGAAGAAATTAGACAGTTGAAAAAGCTTAAGAAACTGGAAACTTCAACTAAGATTAAGACGTTTATGTATGGTGCATTAGGAGGCACGGTTGCTACAATGACTGCATTGTATCAGATTGGATCAAGAATAAAGTCTTGATGAGGTATTATTTTGTTTTGGGTTTTGATTATTGTGTTTTGGGTTTTGATTATTCTGTTTTGAGTTTTGTTTATTTTTGATTTTTTTAACTATACTTGATTTTTCTACTGATATATCTTATGTTTAGGAATTACTTAGGATCTACGGGTTTTTATAAAAGAAAATGATAAGAAATTTAAGGGCAACTGCTGAGCCGCTATTCTGGGCGCGGACTTTGCACTGCGCCGCTCTTGTTGGTAGAAGATAAGTAATTTGCCCTTGTTGAGTTCCTGTCTATCTTTCTTTCTTTCTTCTTTGCCTCCTTATTCCTGTAACTTAATAAAAACGCCCCTCGCAATGTCATTAGATTTGTCCAAACCTATTTTTAAAAGCATTGATTTGCTAAGTCGCAGCTATTACGATTATTCTGACGAATTGTTGGAAAATTTGTACATTGGTAGAGCATCTCTTAGAGATCCTGAAAGAAGCTATAATTTAGCATCTCAAATTTATCTTCCACATCCAACTTTGAGTGCCAAACATATAGCGATCTTCAAAAGTTTAGAGTCGGATAGACAACTCGTGCTTGAAAATCATTCCAAACATGGTTTTTTTGTCATTGATGAATCAATTAACCATGTTTCTATATGTCAAAATAATTTGGAAACAAAAAAGTTATATAATGGAAACATTATTGGTTTAGGTTTTAAAAAGGCATTTGCAAAATCCGTTGTTAGTGGTGTGAAATCAAATGTTGAAGTTCAAGATATTATGGAAAACTGTGATATTTTAATTAGAATGTTTACCAATAAATCTTCAGATTTACATGTTTTCATTTTTAAATATGATGCAAATACATATAAGAAGATAGTACCAATTGATAGGTATGGGTTGCTCATGTCTAAAATATTTAACGAAATACCTACATCCAAATATATTTTGAATGATTCTTTTAGGGCCATTAAAAAAACTTTAGTATCTGATACATTGCTTGAACGTAATTCTTTAAATCCTAGTGCTACTTGCTCCGATGTTGAGATAGAAGGTGAAGAAGAGGAAGATGCAGCTGAAGAGGAAGAGAAAAAGAACAAGAAAGAGCACGAGGAAGCGGAAGAAAAGGAAAAAAAGGAAGAAGAGGAAGAAGAGGAATTAGAGGAGGAAGCGGAAGAAGAGGAACTAGAGGAGGAAGCGGAAAAAGAGGAAGTTGAGGAGGAAGAGGAGGAAGAGGAAGAAGTGGACGAAGAAGAAGAAGAGGATTATGAACAAGAAGTAGATGAAAAAGAAGAGGAGTATGAACAACAAGTCGGCGAAGAAGAAGAAGAGGAAGAAGAAGAAGAAGAAGAAGAAGAAGAAGAAGAAGAAGAGGAAGAGGAGGAAGAAGAGGAGGAAGAAGAGGAGGAGGAAGAAGAGGAGGAAGAGGAAGAAGATTTTGAGTGTGAAATTGAAATTCCAACTGTTTTTAGCGGTAATGTAAAAGAGTTGAATTTTATTGAGGGTTTGAAAAAAGAAGAGTCCAACACCAAAGTTACAATTTTGAAAGATTTGAAAGAATTGGCAACAGTAGAAAACGTTGAAGCCAATACAGACAATGAATGCGGAGAAGAAACGTTAGTATCTTCTATATTTGGAACAAAGAAAAGATGTTTTGATGAAATCGAAAATTCAGAAGAAGTTGAGGAATTACAAAATGTAATTATCGAACAAGAGGAAGAAATCAGACAATTGAAGAAGTTAAAGACTTCAACAAAGGTTAAGTCGTTCATGTTTGGTGCATTAGGAGGTACGGTTGCTACAATGACGGCGTTATATCAAATTGGATCAAGAATGAAATCTTGATGTGAAAATATTTGTATGGGTTTTTGCTTTTTAGGGGTTTTTCTTTGTTTTTCTTTGTTTTTCTTTATCTTATCTATTTGTTCTTTTTTTTTATTGGTATCTATATATAAATATATACGTATTGCTTATAATCTATGATTTTTTATTATGCAAGTTTATGATTGCGTTTCATAATAGTCATCCAATCAGATTTGGAAACAATGATTAATTCGATGACGGATAAGAAACTAACAGCTAATGCTAAACCGATCCATAATCCAAAAATTTTCCAATCCAAATTGAAACCGAAATAAATTTCCAAAGGAATACCAATAAGATAATATGATACAAGTGATAAAACAGAACCAATTTGTTGTCTACCCTGTCCTCTTAATATCGCTGCACATAGGATATTAAAACAGTCAAGAAATTGGTTGACTGCAATAACTTGTGCTAAATTTCCAGCTATGTCAAGTATTTCTTTATCATTTGTAAACAAAGAGACTATTTGACAACGAAATGCATAAAACCATGTGAAATTGAATATTGATAAACCAATCATGAGAATGTAAACTGCTTTCATTGCTGGTTTGTAATTTGATGATTGAGCACCTATTAAGTTTGCAATGTGTGTGGAACAACAAATTCCTACAGCGTATGGAGGTTGAAATGCAAGTGATGAAAGAGTTGCGACAATACTCTGGGCTGCAAGTTGAGATTCAGGGAAAGTTGTGGATAAGAAAGTTATGATTTGGAATGCAAATGCTTCAGAGAGAATCATAAGAATACCAGGTATGCCTAATTTAAAAAAAATGGTGCTTGATGAAAGAAATGATGAAATATTCCATGATTTTAAATCTGTGCTGGTTGGTAGACATTGATATCCATCAATGAATAAAACATAGAAAAGTAGGGAGATTGTCATTATCCAGTATGTAAGAACAAATGATATTGCCGGTATTTTAATCAAATCTGAAACGTCAGGGAAAAATCTGGGGAGGTACCAGTTGAAAAATATAGAGATTGGTATACCACCAACGACTATTCTTGTAGGGATTGAAAATTTGCATTGAGATTGTAAGAATCTTTTAGTGCATTCAAACAAAACAACTGCAGGAGCAACGTAAGTAAAGATTTCCAAAAAGGAAGTGCATAGATTAGCAAGTTGGGTATCGTCTGGATGACTCATTATTGTGATATAATGAAAAAAAGGACCTGCATTTGACCAAAATATCATTGATGGTATGAGTAAAATTAGTAAAATGATAGTGCATTGGATGTAATAATGACCCACTTTATGATAATCTCTTGCGCCATAAGCTGTTGAACATAATGTGTCTAAAGAAGAAGAGAACCCATTAATTAATACAGGACCGGAAAGATAAAAAACAGTTATAGAAAGGGTGCATGCAGACATATAAATGGGACCAAGACCACTTGCGAAATAGGTCGGTATAAGAATTTGAACGAGGTATTGAATGAAGAAGGTAAAGAAAATGGGTATCGAGTTGCGAAATAAGTAGCATAGTTCGTGTGAAGTGGTTGTTGAGACAGGATGAAGCGGGAAATAATCTGAATAATCTACATTGCTGATATCCAGTGCTTCATTTAGATCATTATCGTTGTGTGAAGGGTGAGATGTGCATGTAGAGACTGGGCTAGACAATACATAATAAGGTTCAGGCTCAACGGGTGCAAGCGAGAGTGTTTCCTTCTTCATGTAGAATAAAAAAAAGGTAGGGCTATTATAATGTCTCGTTGAATTACGAAAGAGTATTGAAGAGATAAGAGAGTAAATTCATTTGGAAAACCGTTGATGATGAATTCATGCATGAGATTATCTAGGGTCTGAATTTCGCATTTTCGCATTTTCTCGTTTTTGCACGTCGATCGACGTCCACCGCGGAAGCAACGGGGCGACTTTTCCTTATTCGAGCGTCCGTTCCGGGCCGAGAAAAAAAAACAGCCCCGCGCCCGAGCCCCGAGCCCCGAGCCCCGAGCCCCGAGCCCCGAGCTCAACCTTGAGTGCCCAGTACCCCGTCGAAGCCAAAGCTGAAGAGAGCAGAATACACTTTCCCACCCTGCATCGGCTGCCACAGACCGCAGACCACAGACCACAGCAGCCCTCCCCCTCCATACATCTAGCATCTGCCTCCCGACCGGAGGGAAAGAAACCAGCTTTTCCCAGCTTTTCCCAGCTTTTCCCAGCTTTTCCCAGCTCTAAACAGCGTCCCCCACCATCTCCGTCCGTTGTTAGGAGATAGAACTGGGGGTAGGGGATAACTCCGAGACCTTCTGCTCCCGCACTGTTATTTCCATTTCGCAGCGTAGAACACACTGGATTTTTTTTTTTACGCTCTCGTGGCGCCAGACGTTTAAATACCCGGCTGTTTCTTCGACGGGAGTAGGGTCTATTTTCCTCGAACGGCATGTCCAAATTGTTCCTTATCTGTTTCGGTTTGTTTCCTCTTTCTTGTTTTTTACTTTAATTTAATTTATTTTGTTTTTTATCGCTAGTTTTTTCCTCTTTTACCACGCAAACTATGGAAACGATATCTGTGGGTAAAGGTTCCAGCTGTGACGCTTCCTCCGAAGGTTGCAACTCGTATAGTGGTTTTAACGACACCACAGACAAACAAATCAGAGCTTTAGCTAGAGAATTCACTAAACAAAGCAATATTAATGAAGAGTTAAAAAATGTCGTCAACAACAGTGACACTTCTGATGATTTTGAAAAACACGGTGACAATTCTACTTCTAATAATCCTTCTCAAAGATACCAATTATTAAGAACTATGACTTCTATGTCTCAAGTACCAGGTATTAATCCTATTGACGAATCATCAATTGATCCAAGATTAGACCCTTCGAATGATGATTTTAATCCTAAGTTTTGGATTAAAAATATGAGGAAATTGTTGGATTCTGATCCAGAATATTACAAGCCAACTTCTTTAGGTTTCGCTTGTAAAAATTTAATTGCAAAAGGTATTTCTTCAAATGCTGATTATCAATCAAACTTTTTAA
The DNA here is from genome assembly GCA_030560915.1 of Pichia sp. NRRL Y-12824. Classification (NCBI taxonomy): domain Eukaryota; kingdom Fungi; phylum Ascomycota; class Pichiomycetes; order Pichiales; family Pichiaceae; genus Pichia; species Pichia sp. NRRL Y-12824. The sequence continues at coordinate 86,230 of JAKTWG010000014.1, read as the reverse complement.
ATTTTCCATTTAAAGTTGCTAGAGATTTATATTTAGAATATGCGAAGGCTAATGATCAATCAAGATATTTTGAAATTCTAAAATCAATGGATTGTTTAATAAAACCTGGTACTTTAACAGTTGTTTTAGGTAGACCTGGTGCAGGTTGTTCAACCTTTTTGAAAACTGTTGCTGCTCAAACTTATGGTTTTAAAGTCGACAAAGATTCAGTTATTAGTTATGATGGTTTAACTCCTCATGAAATTGACAACCATTACAGAGGTGAAGTCATTTTCTCTGCTGAAATGGATAACCATTTCCCTCATTTAACCGTCGGTCAAACTTTAGAGTTTGCCGCTCAATTAAGAACTCCTCAAAATAGATTTCCTGGTGTTGAAAGAAATGCTTATGCAAAACACATGTCTCAAGTATGTATTACGTGAAATTGTTTTTTTTTTTTATTTTTATTTTTTCAGTTTTTCAAAACGAAATACTAACATAATTTTCTCGTTTCTTTTTTTTTTTAAACAGGTTTATATGGCAACTTATGGTTTATCTCACACAATTAACACAAAGGTTGGTAATGATTTCATTAGAGGTGTTTCTGGTGGTGAAAGAAAGAGAGTCTCTATTGCTGAAGCTTCTCTTTGTGGTGCTAACATTGAATGTTGGGATAATGCAACCAGAGGTTTAGATGCTGCAACTGCTTTAGAATTCGTTAGAGCTTTAAAAACTTCTGCTCATATTTTAGAAACTACTCCACTTATTGCAATTTATCAATGTTCTCAAGATGCTTATGATTTATTTGATAATGTTGTTTTACTTTATGAAGGTCATCAAATTTATTTTGGTCCTGGTGATAAAGCTAAAGCATTCTTTGAAAATATGGGTTATGAATGTCCCGATCGTCAAACTACTGCTGATTTCCTTACTTCTGTTACTTCTCCTGCTGAAAGAGTTGCTAAAAAAGGTTGGGAAGATAAAGTTCCAAAAATACCAAAAGAATTTGAAACCTATTGGAAAAATTCTCCTGAATATAAACAATTAATCGTCAATATTGATGATTACCTTCAACATTGTCAAAATTTAGATACCCGTGCATTATATAAACAAGCTCATATTACAAAACAATCCGATCATGCAAGACCAAAATCTTCATTCCGTCTTTCTTATTGGATGCAAATAAAATTAATTTGTGAAAGAAATATTTGGAGACTTAAAGGTGATCCTTCAATTATGTTGTTTTCTGTTATTGCAAATATTATCATGGGTTTAATTATTTCATCATTGTTCTATAATTTATCCTCTACTACTGGTACTTTTTATTACCGTACTGCTGCTATGTTCTTTGCTGTTTTATTTAATGCTTTCTCTTCATTACTTGAAGTTATGTCATTATTTGAAGCTAGACCAATTGTTGAAAAACATAAAAGATTTGCTTTATATCATCCATCTGCTGATGCCCTGGCCTCTATTATGACTGAAATTCCTGCTAAACTTTTAACTTGTTTAGGTTTCAATTTAATTTATTATTTTATGGTGAATTTTAGAAGAGAACCAGGTAGATTTTTCTTTTTTTTGATGATGAATTTTATGGCAACTTTAGTCATGTCTCATATTTTCCGTTCTATTGGTTCATGTTTTAAAACATTAGCTGAATCTATGCCTCCTGCAACTATCTTTTTAACTGCTATGGTCATTTATACTGGTTTTGCATTGCCAACTCCTTCAATGCTTGGTTGGTCACGTTGGATTAATTATCTTGATCCAGTGGCTTATATTTTTGAAGCTTTGTTGACTAATGAATTTGATGGTAGAACTTTTGAGTGTTCACAATTTATTCCTTCTTATGCAGATGCTAATCTTGAAAATCAAGTTTGTAATGTTGTTTCTTCTATTCCTGGTTATTCATACGTCAATGGTACCGATTATATTTATGCTTCTTACAGATATGATAATGCTCATAAATGGAGAAATTTTGGTATTGTTATTGGTTTCATCGTTTTCTTCCTTGGTGTTTACTTATACTTAGTTGAAATCAACAAGGGTGCAATGCAAAAGGGTGAAATGATTTTATTTCAACAATCTACATTGCGTAAAATGAAAAAGGAAAAGAAACTTAATGATGTTATTGATATTGAAAAGAATATTGATTTAAAGGAAAAACCAGCAGGTGTTTATGAACATGGTAATGAATCTACTAATTCTGATGATGTTCACAATTTAGGTGCAGGTACTGATATATTTCATTGGAAAGATGTTTGTTATGAAGTTCAAATTAAGGATGAAACTAGACGTATTTTAAATCATGTCGATGGTTGGGTTAAACCAGGTACTTTAACAGCATTAATGGGTGCTTCTGGTGCTGGTAAGACTACATTATTAGATGTTTTAGCTAATCGTGTTACTATGGGTGTTGTTTCTGGTTCTATGTTTGTTAATGGTAGATTAAGAGATCAATCTTTCCAAAGATCAACTGGTTATGTTCAACAACAAGATTTACATTTACAAACTTCAACTGTTAGAGAAGCATTAAGATTTTCTGCATATTTAAGACAATCCAGAACTGTTCCAAAAGCTGAAAAAGATGAATATGTTGAAAACATTATTAACATTTTAGAAATGGGTCCTTATGCAGATGCTGTTGTTGGTGTTGCCGGTGAAGGTTTAAACGTTGAACAACGTAAGAGGTTAACTATTGGTGTTGAATTAGCTGCAAAGCCAAAATTATTATTATTTTTGGATGAACCAACTTCAGGTTTAGATTCTCAAACTGCTTGGTCTGTTTGTCAATTAATGCGTAAGTTAGCTGATCACGGTCAAGCTATTTTATGTACTATTCATCAACCATCAGCCATTTTATTAAAAGAATTTGATAGATTATTATTCCTTGCTAAAGGAGGTCGTACTGTTTATTTTGGTGATTTAGGTGAAAATTGTCAAACATTAATTGATTATTTTGAATTTCATGGTGCTCACCCATGCCCAAAGAAAGCTAACCCTGCAGAATGGATGTTAGAAGTTATTGGTGCAGCACCAGGCTCACATGCAAAACAAGATTATTCCGAAGTTTGGATGGCATCTGATGAAAGAAAAGCGGTTCGGGATGAATTAAGTAGAATGGAAACTGAATTATTATCAATTCCTGTTGATGAATCTGAAGATTCAAAAAGAAGTTTTGCATCCAATTATATTTCTCAATATGTTTATGTTACTGAACGTGTTTTACAACAATACTGGCGTACACCAAAATATATTTGGTCTAAAATTTTCCTTGCTGTTTGTAATTCTCTTTTCAATGGTTTTTCATTTTTTAAAGCTGGTACTTCATTACAAGGTTTACAAAATCAAATGTTATCATGTTTTATGCTTTCTGTTATGTTAAATACTTTAGTCCAACAAATGTTACCACTATATATTGCTCAACGTTCACTTTATGAAGTTCGTGAAAGACCATCAAAAACTTTTTCATGGTGGATTTTCCTTGCTGCACAAATTACTTCTGAATTTCCATGGAATATTATTTGTGGTACATTATCTTATTTCTGCTGGTACTATCCAATTGGTTTCTATGCTAATGCATCAGCTACTAATACAACTGCAGAAAGAGGTGCACTATCATGGTTACTTATTATTGGATTCTTTAATTATGCATCCTCCCTTGGTTTAGCTGCAGTTGCTGGTGTTGAAGAAGAACAAAATGGTGCAAACATTTCTAATTTATTATTTACAATGTGTTTGAACTTCTGTGGTATTTTAAAGTTCCCAACTGGTTTCTGGTCCTTTATGTATCGTGCTAATCCATTTACTTATTGGGTTGCTTCATTATTATCATCTGGTGTTGGTAACACTGAATTGGTTTGTTCTCCAAATGAAATTGTTTATTTTGCACCACCAGAAAACATGTCATGTACTGATTATATTGATCCTTACATTAGTAGCTCAGGCGGTTATTTAGTTGACAGTGCAGATCCTCAATATTGTGGATTCTGTTCAGCATCCAATACTAATACATACTTGAAATCTGTTCATGTTGATTTCCACAAACGTTGGAGAGATTGGGGTATTTTTATTTGTTTTATTATCATCAATTATATTTTCATGTTTTTATTTTATTGGTTGGCTAGAGTCCCTAAAAAGGATAGTCGTGTTAAGGATGCTTCCTCTTTAAAGAGTGAAGATAAGGCTCGTACCGCATCACCTGAACCTACAAAGCAAACCGTTTAAGCATATATATTTATATATGGATTGCTTTCTCATATCTTGTATTTCTAACATTTTAGCACTTTTCATTTTGTACAAGTTTTTTTGGCATTTTTTTTTTAAATTTTTTCAATAGTCTTTTATAATCATTAATTATATCATTAAAAAAAAAGGATATATATTATATAATTAAATTACACAAACTTAACCTTCTTAGTATGTCTATTATCACATGCAAAATGAAGGTATTTCTCATACACCCGTTCAATACTTTCCACAGGATATAAATTTTTATTGTGATTCATAATGTTCCATATTTCCCAGTATCCTAACATAGCTAATCCATTTACACCAGTACTATCAGATGCGGACATAATGGCAAATTTGCAGGCATTTGTAAAATGAGAAACACGAATGTTTAAATTTTCTAATTCGGATAAGCCAGAATCTGGTTTGTAAATATACCCGGATATGAGATAGGTAATTGATGCAAGAATAGGAGATGCTGATTCAAACTGTTTAATTGCGAGAGTTGATGGTGGTAATGTCAGGTAGAAATATTTTAATGATTCAATCGATGCTTGAAAAAATACGTTGTTTGTGTTTTCAATGATCTGACTAGATTCAGAGATGCAGTTAAGAAATGTGTCTTTGAGTTTTAGCAATTTACTAAATCTAATCATTGTTTGATCGTAATTTATGTCAAATTCTGAAATCTTTTCATTTTTTAACTTCTCTTGTTCAATAATATATTGTAATATTGGAATGGCATTTAAGATTGAGTACAAAACCAATTGTTTATAAGTGGATGATGGTAGACCGATGTTGCATTGAATCGGCAAGGTATCTTCTTGTTGTATTATTTGAGCATAATAATAAAGAGATTTTGTAAATCGACCGTTTCTTTGATGGATCATTGCAAAAATATATTTGATTATAGGTATCAAACTACTATAAATTGAAGCTTCATAGGTTGAACAATTTTTCATGTTGTATGAATCAATGAAGGATTGTAAATGTGTGTAATTTGATAAGTTTTCTGAATTTGGGTATTTATCTTTAACGAAATTTGAAATGAGTTGATAAGAGGATGTTAAAATTTTCAAATAATTTACTTTAATCAATTGATTTTGAAAATCATCAAGTGTAATTAATGATGAGGATTTTGTTATTGGTGTATCTAACGAAAAATTTATTAATTTAAACAATTTATCACTTTTATTTCGTTTATCCCAAGATGTAAAAGAATATAATATTGCACAATAAAAGTATGAAATTAAAGTGAATTCTTTAACTGATAACCAATTAGTTTCAAATGTGAAAAAAGAGGACTTTTTACCCGGAAACGTAAATATTAGTTTTGTAGACCATGATTTTTTCGATTGTTTAATGGATTTTATAAACTGATCTAATTTTCCCACCTTTTCATTGACATCATCTAATTTACATTGATATAAAGATAAAAACAAGTCAAAAAGTATGGAAATAGCTGTAAATTGGATTGACCTTCGAACTTCAAACTCTGTATTTGAATTAGACGTATTTAACAATTGCATATGCTTAGTGATTTCAGGTACTGGATAATGATTCAAAAATTGAAACTCTATCAAATTAATTAAAACAAGTTGATAGAATGTAAAATTATAGCTTGATAAATTATTTTTTAATTGATCTAACATAAAATTCAACTGTGAAATGTTCTTGTCAGGGGTAAATAATGTATTAAAATGTTTGAATTTGACATACTGGAAAAACAATTTGATATTTAGAAAAGATTGATCATTTGGAATTTCATTTTTAATAATATTGTTCAAATACGATAAAGACTCGTTTACGTCTTTTTCTTGTAACTGTATTTGGAAGTGTAAATATTGCAATTTAAGTTTCGTAATAGTTAAATTAGGTTCATTTCTTTTACAGATCTGAATACCCTTTGTACAATAATCGGAAGCCAAATTCAAGCTGATAGTTTCTTTGAATAAAATGTGTGCAGTTTTATAGTACAGACTTGTTTGAATATTTGCTTCTAAAAGGGAAGAATAGTGTCTGAGGACCTTGAATAGACAATTTAACGAGGATTTAACGAGTGTGTTGTACAAGGATAAAGATAACGTGTCAGAAGGGGACAATAGATGATTATCTAAAAGCCCGTGTGCTTTTGCAAGCTGCTTATCAGCCTGCTGTATCAGCACCCATGCTTGTCTATCATCAGCAGCCATGCTAGCAACTCAAACAACGAATAATAAGCTTTAAGATTGTTAAAACTCAGTATTACACTTCACTTTTTTTGATGTGGTTTATTCATGTCGTGTGTTGTTCCTACGCGTAGCCTCTACAACAGATATCCTGTCATACCACGACGCTCAAAAAATGGCACGCGCGACGCGACGCGCCTTTTCATTTCATTTTTTCTCTCTGTCATTGATTGCTGCCCTTTTCCTCACGAGTATAAAAGGAGCCCGTCTCGCCCGCTTTTCCTTTTTTTATCCGGCGCGACGGCTCAGCAGATGCGTTGCGTGCTCAGCGTGGTCTTTGACTTTGTTCTCTAAAACACACACATCCAGCTCAGCATGGACTCCCTCAAGTTGCCCACCACGGCCGCCAGAGCCAAGGTCTTTATGGGTCAGGGCTCGCTTTCCTTTCCTACATCCCAGGGACAGGGCCAACCGCAGGGTCAAGGACATTCCGACGATGTTTCTTCCGTCGATGTCCCTGTCAAAAACGAACATGATGGCGTTCCTGAAATCAAAGCATCATCGGCTGCTCCCGATGCAACCATTGCGAAATTCGAATCTTCTGCAGATTTAGATTTAAATATATCTACATCCAATCCCAACGATTCAAAATCTAATCTTGATGATGCACCCAGTACAGCAGGTGATAATACTTCTGCATCAGGAATTGTTCCAACCTTACAGAATATTGTGGCCACTGTTAATTTAGATTGTCGATTAGAATTAAAGACTATTGCATTACATGCTAGAAACGCTGAATACAATCCTAAACGTTTTGCCGCTGTTATTATGAGAATTAGAGAACCTAAAACAACCGCTTTAATTTTTGCATCTGGTAAGATGGTTGTTACAGGTGCAAAATCAGAAGACGATTCTAAATTGGCAGCTAGAAAATACGCTAGAATTATTCAAAAATTAGGATTTAATGCTAAGTTTACAGATTTTAAAATTCAAAATATTGTCGGTTCATGTGACGTTAAATTTCCTATTAGATTGGAAGGATTGGCATATGCCCACGGTACTTTCTCATCATACGAACCTGAATTGTTTCCTGGTTTAATTTATAGAATGGTTAAACCGAAAATTGTCCTTTTGATTTTCGTTTCTGGTAAAATTGTCCTTACAGGTGCCAAACAGAGAGAAGAAATCTACAGGGCTTTTGAAGCCATCTATCCCGTGTTGAGTGAATTCAGAAAGAACTGAACTTTTTCTCCCCAACACCGCATTAGCATAGCATAGATCACATATAGTTAGTTGTACATTATCCAAGTAGCCCACCTTTGTAACATAATAAGAAGAAAAAAAAATAGTAACAAGCGACGCCTTAGTGGAGCGAAAAAAAGAAAAAAACAGAAAAGAGAAAAAAAACTCTGATGAAATTTGCAGAAAAGTCGCTCAAGATGTGGATTGTGCTCAACAGGACAAATAAAGGAGGTGATATTTTTTTGCCTCTGACTTTGCTTCCGTTTTTTTTTTTTGCCGCCTGAGTCTTAAAAACCTTTTATTGTCCACAACATCCAAATATACTGTCACAATAGTTAACATGGGTATTGCGTTTGATAAAGAATCCGATGGTGCCGTCGAGAAAGAAATCGGCGCTCCATCACCACTTTTTCACCCTTCAAAGGGAGATACATCTACCCAATCTGATCTACCTAATGTTGGTAACACAGGTGTAAAACTGGATGTTTCACGTCCGATATTTAGAAAAACAAGTTCACATAATTCTGCGAAATTAGCACAACTGCCACAGCTTGAAACAAACATGTCTCATGAAGAAAACCAAGTCCCTCGTGTGCCTCAACGTGTAATGAATGTTAATGAATCTTTATTAGAAAATGTTAAAAATGGTAATGTTAATGTTGCTACACTGACACCAATGACTACATCAAATACGAATGTACCAAGTTCAATAATGACCCCACTACTTAAATCAGTCGCAGTTCCTGCATCTATACTGACACATTCTAATAATAATCCATCAATAATACAATCTGCATGTCCAACTCCTATAACTCCACAACTGAAGACATCAACAAGTACGATTTCTTTCCAGGTTCCAAATCAAAAACATCGTGGTTCGATTTCTGCTAGACCTTCTACTACTAAAGTAACGATGGATTCTCCACAAAGTGGAATAATTAGTTCTAGACAACCTTCAAATGCGTCAATGACAATATGTCAAACTCCAATGTCTAGACAACCGTCAGTTACAACAACAACAACAACGGTGACTTCAGGAAACGTCAATATTAACAACAATACAAATATACCCATTACTACTTCTCCACCATTAAATTCTAATCCATTATCATTTACGGTAAACCCAATAACAGGACAAAAAGTATCAACTCCTGCATTTTCAGCTGCCAATATTTCTAGAATGGAAAACATTAGATCACCTATGCAATTTGATTTAACTCAATCACAAACTACTACATCTGCACCTAACTCAAATCCTTCATCTGCATCGACTATTGAACATAATAATCATAATAATCATACACAGCAAAATATTTTTTTCGAAGATGTTGTTCCAATGACTCCAATATTAACTACTAATGTTAATTCAATGTATCCAACATCTAGAAAACCATCTATTCCTACAGACACTTCAAATACGATATATGAATTAAAAAGCAATACATCTTCAACATCTTCAGTTGTATGTATGAATAAAACGACAACATCAATTCCATCTTCTATTCAATCGAAGAAAAAAACATTAAAAACAGTTGTTACTCCACCTATTGGTCCTATTGTTCCATTTACTCAATATCTTTGTAAAGAAGATGATGATAAAATTCATATTCTTATTGGAGCGACAGGATCAGTTGCTACTATTAAGATTCCTTTAATTATTGATAAATTGTTTAAAATTTATGGAACAGATAAAGTAAGTATTCAATTAGTGGTAACACGTGCTGCTGAACATTTCCTTCGTGGCTTAAAAATTTCAACAGAAGTTAAAATTTGGAGGGAACAAGAAGAATGGTCAGCTCCTGTGAATAAGATTAAACCTGGTGATCCAATTTTACATGTGGAATTACGTAAATGGGCAGATATTTTTGTTATTGCACCATTAAGTGCAAATACATTAGGTAAGATTGCTAATGGATTAGCTGATAATTTACTTACAAGTATAGTAAGAATTTGGAATCCAGCTGTTCCAATTCTTGTGGCTCCAGCGATGAATACTTTTATGTATATGCATCCTATAACGAAAATTCATATGAATATACTTACAGAAGATTTGAAATTTATTGAAATTTTAAAACCTGTTGAAAAGGTGCTTGTTTGTGGAGATATAGGAATGGGTGGTATGCGTGAATGGAGTGAGGTGGTGGATATTACGGTGAAACGATTAAGAGTTATACAAAAACGTAAAGCTGAGGGAAGAGAGCCAAGTGTTGGAGGTGCAGAAAAAGTGAAAGAAGAGGAGGAGGAAGAGGAGGAGGAGGAAGAGGAAGAAGAAGAGGATAAGGATGACGACGAAGAAGATGATGAAGAAGATGATGACGAAGAAGAAGATGAGGAAGAAGATGAAGAAGAAGATGAAGAAGAAGAAGGAAATGAAGAAGGAAATGAAGAAGAAAATGAAGACGAGCAAAAACACGATAACACAGCATAATTAGTCTTATATAGCGTATAAATGAATAATACTTAGCGCGGAGGAAAAATGTTGATCTTTTTTCATGATTATTTCAAAATTTAATGATTTCAATGTCGGAGTAAACTTCTGATATCAATTATCCATTCTTCATTGTGCTTGATGGAACAAAATTATGGGTTTAAAGATTCGGAGTATACTGTATACTTTAGCGACATATACTGCATATACGACGTATAATTATATTCATGCACAACATACTATTCAACAACGTGCATATGCATATAAAACAGAAGATATTGATGAAAGGTTTGATATATTACAAATTCATGGACGATATGAGAATCCATTTATTGAATATCGACCACAAACACTGTATGAATTTTTCATTATGCGTATTCTTGAACTTACTCAGATTGGAGACAAAAGAGGTCGAGGTGGTGTTCCAGCAGATCATAAATCTAGAATTGATGCATTAGGTTGGATGAAAGTAAATGTTGAAGTTTTACGTGATGTTCAAGAAATATGTTTGAATAAAGGATGGATGGCTTATACATGGTTAGGACAAAGTTGTGGATTATTACAAAGTAGTGGTAAAATATTTTTACTGGATCCATTATTTGAAGATACGATTGTAAATAAATGGATTGGACCGAAACGAATTGTTCCATGTCCATTAAAAATTGATATTATAGTTGATGAAATAAAACCAAATTATGTTTTAGTAAGTCATGATCATCCTGATCATTTAGGTGATGAGAGTACAATAAAATTATCTGAAATAAAAGAAACTAAATGGATTGTACCAATTGGAATTAAAGGATTTTTAACTGATCATAATGTTAAAAGTGATATGATTATAGAAATGAAATGGTGGGATAAAATTCGATTAGATGAAGAATTTGAAATTGTTTGTTTACCTGCGATGCATTGGTCAGGAAGAATTTTATATGATGCTAATAAATCATTATGGTGTAGTTTTATGATTTTAAAGAATGGAAAAAGTTTATTTTATCATGGTGGAGATACAGGATATGCGAATGGATTATTTTCGAAAATAGGTGAAATTTATGGACCTGTTAAATTTGCTGCTTTACCAATTGGTCAATATTGTCCAGAATGGCATCAAAAACCTAGGCATATTAGTCCATTTGAAAGTGTTAAAATTATGAAAGAGATGGGTATACATAAAATGGTTGGAGTTCATTGGGGTACATTTGTTTTAAGTTCAGAAAATTATCTTGAACCTGGAGAAAAATTAAAACAAGAAGCTTTAAGTAATAAACTTGAGAATAATATAATTGTACCATGTCAAGGTAAAACAATTATAATGGATGAAAATAAAATTGATTTTGAAAATGATGATAAAATTATTGAAAATGAGAATAAATTACTAGTTATTTATAAATAAAATATTATATAGATTTAGAAAGTTCTAAAAATTCATTAAATTCTTCATCTTTCATTGAATAAGTATGATTTAAAGAATTTGGGAAATTTTTTAATTTTACATCATTTGCATAATTTGATAATGCATCAATTGCAGAAGAATGAAAATTCATATATTGTTTAACAAATTTAGCATTTTTTTGATCAATCATACCAAGTAGATCAGACATAACTAAAACTTGACCACTTGTTTTATTACCAGCACCTATACCAATTGTTGGAATTTTTAAATTTTCAGTTATAAATTGAGATACTTTTTCAGGTATACATTCAAGGACTATCATTTTACAACCGATTGATTGTAAATGTAAAGCTTGTTTATAAATATTTAAAGCATTATTAGCATTTTTACCTTGTGATTTAAAACCACCTAGTGAATTAAAACGTTGTGGAGTTAAACCTAGATGACCAGTTACGGGTATACCAAAACTTGATAAAGTTTTAATTCTTTCAGTCATTTCATAAGAACCTTCAAGTTTAACTGAATTTATTTTACCAAGTTTCATAAGTTTAATAGCTGATGAAACACATTGATTTATTGAAGATTCAAAAGAACCGAAAGGTAAATCAACAATAATAAATTTTTCATTTATTCCACGAAGAATTGATTTTGTAGTATAATAAAAATCATCAAATTCAAGTTCTAAAGTAGATGGATGACCTTTTGCAACCATAGATAAAGAATCACCAATTAGAATAATATCAATACCTGGTGTAGAATCTGCGATTCTTGCGGTAATATAATCATGAGCCGTTATAACTGATATTGGAGTTTTAGATTTATAAAGTTTAGCTAAATCATGAAGTGTAGATTGACGTAAAGGTTTTGGATGAGTTGAATAATTTCTAATGAACGAGAGTGAAAAACGCATCAAGGTTTGTGTGTGTTGAAATAGCTGGTTAATGAAAAAAATAAGATAAACGAAGAGTAAAAGAGATCAGGTAAAGGCTAAGGTAAGGTGAAAAATTGGAATGCTCGTATATAAGTAAGATGGAAAAAATAAGCGAACAAGGTGGGGGGAAGTAAAAGTACTAAGTGAAATGATTGAAGAATAAATAAGTTTAGTATAGTATAAATAGATATATAAATGGAGAGTGTAAATAGGATGAAAGAAATGAAAAAAAAAGATTATAATTTATCTTCTAAATCATCTCTTGCATATTTATTACCACAATAACCACAAGAATGAACCTTTTCTTTATCTAAATTAATGTAAACTTTTGGATGACCCTGTAGGAAATCAGTACCATGACAAACGGCGATATTACCATGAACGAAAGTAACAGGTTGATTTTTAATAAGTTCAATAGCTGCGAGTGCTTGTGGTTGTTTACTTAAATCTTTACCGACAAATCTTGGATCAGTTTTAAAGATTTCGTCTCTAGATCTTTGAGATGGGGACCATACGGCAGCTCTATTTGGTGCTTGTGAATAAGTACTACTTGGTATAACATCAAGAGGATCTTCAGTAGTAATACTTGTTGTATTTGTATTTGTAGTTGTAGTAGTTGTCTTAGTTGCGGTTTTGGTTGCTGTTGCGACGAAACGTTTTGCGGAGAAGGTGAATAGATTAGATGATCTAGAAAGCATTGTGATGATGAGATGTGAGATGTGAGATGTGAGATGATGCTATGGTTCCAGGAGTGCTGTGGATGAAAACTGGGTTTAGCTGAGCATTTGCGTATTTTCTTGTGGAGAGAGTGTAACAAATAGAGCGCAGCGTATTGGCGAAGAGGTGAAGAGGGGAAGAGAGGGATTGTTGAGGTGTACGGGTGCAGGGTGCAGTGTGTGAATTGCCAGTCGATCGACGCGGCAAGATAAAAAACAAGTTAAAACAGTATACAAAGGCTAGAAGAAAGGGTTCGGATCGTCCCAGCGCACGCGGGGGAAAAAGTCGGGCGGGCCGTGCGGGGCCGGGTTTGCTGGGTTTGCTGGGTTTGCTGGGTTTGCTGGGTTTGCTGGGCGGTTTGGCCCGCCGGGGTGAAACAGGGGGTCGTCGCCCGTGGGGAACATCCCGCCTCCAGAACCGCCCACCGCAGGCTGGCGATCGCCCTCGCCGTAGCCGCCCCTGGCCCCGCCAATCGCCCCGCCAATCGCCCCCGCCCCGCCCAGCTCGCCCAGCTCGCCCAGCCACGGCCCACGAACGCCGCCCAGCGCGTGCTCGTCGTCAAAGGGAAACCGCTCAAGCGGCGAAGGCGAAACAGCGTCTCCCCTGTAAAACTCGTTCTTGACACAACACACAACGTCGGAGAGTGCTATTTCACCACCAACGTCTCCCCTCGCAATCTTCCGTCCTATCATCCCAGACACAGTCGAAGACACCGTGATCGGATACACTAATCCGGTGTCGTCAATCTTGACCTTGGTCTTTCCACTGTCCATGCTGGTTATCTCGTAAAACCCATCACCGAGTGATACAGCCTGCCACCCGGTCTGCTGGCCCACACATGTTTCCACCAGCTCTCTCGTGTTTCTAAACGTGTCCGTCATACCTGTAATCACTATAATGCCTGTAACAATTGTCACCCAGCGTAGTGACACACAATAAACACAACTATACACAACTATACACAACAAACTGTTCTTTTGCCACCCACCGCTCATTATATGCCCACCTCAAGAAAGGTCAGCGCTTTTTCCTTCACTACTCACAACAGACGTCTTCTGCCTTCCTCTGCTTTTCTGCCTCTCCATCCCCTCATCTTCCCCATCTCTACACATACTTACTACTCTAACAATATTTATACACTTTATAATATCATAAACTCATAACTTATAACCCACCCCTTCCCCCCTCTTTAATTAACATTCCCGCCTTCCTCTACTTTCTTTCGCCTCACTCGCAGCCAATCCTCATTAATTTCCTTCATTTCAATCCTTCTTTCAATTAACCATACGTCTTTTTAACTCTTCCCAAACCTCTCCCTAAATTCATTGTTTCGACTCCACTCTACCCCCCCACCAATACCTCTACTCATCCAATGACTACCGCTGTACCACTTATATATTCATTCCCTGAATTCTCAGGAGTAGCTGAAGCAGTAGCTGACTTAATCGTTACAGCACAAAATAAAGCTTTATCAAATTCTATTGATGAATTAATAGATGATCGAAATATAGAAGATCAATCCATTCATTCAGCTAATATGAGTACTTCTCCATCAACTTCTTCTCAAATAAGGAAAAAGAAAAAAGATATTAATAGACGTTTTAAATTAGGTATAAGTGGAGGTTCTTTACTTAACGTTCTTCATGAAGGTTTACTTAAAAGAAATGATATAAAATGGGATAAATGGGATATATATTTTGCAGATGAAAGATTAGTACCTTTTAATTCACAAGAATCAAATTATGGTCAAGCAAAATCAAAATTATTTGACCTTATCCCATCAAATCAAGGTAAACCAAATATTTTCCCAATAAATTCAAATCTTTTAAATGATCCACAAGAATGTGCAGATGATTATGAAAAAACTTTAATTAAAGGTTTCGCTTCAAAAGATTCTGTTAAATTACCAATGTTTGATTTAATTTTATTAGGTTGTGCTCCTGATGGTCATGTTGCTTCACTTTTCCCAAATCATGAAACTTTAAGAGAAAATTATGCTTGGTGTGTTCCTGTTGAAAATTCTCCACTTGGTCCTTTAAATCGTATATCTCTTTCAGTACCTGTTATTTGTCATTCTCATTTAGTTGCTTTCGTCGTTGAAGGTTCAACAAAAGCACCTGTATTACGTACAATCATGGAAAGACCTGATAAAGGTTTACCTGCAAGTATTATTAATGAAAAAGCCGCAGGTAAAATCGTATGGTTTGTCGATGATGATGCAATATCTGATGTAATGGGAATTACTAAAAAACGTTACAAATTTACGGCAAAATAATTATTTTCATTTAACTAAAATCCACAATAATCAGCCTTTATTTTCCTCTTCTTTTTCTTCTTTTGTATAACGCGCAGTATTAAAATCATTATTTAATTTACCTGTTTTTACTTTTTAACATTATCTATTTTTCTTTCCCTTTTCTTTCTCTTTCAATTCTCTCTTTCTTTCCTTTCTCCCTTCTTCTTTCTTTTTTTACAATAATTAAAAAATGAACATTTCAATCATAAACTTTCTTACAACATGCTCGATAATTACTTTCTTTATATCATTTTTTCTACTTTATAAACTCACTAATCTTAAAAAAATATCAATTCCACTTACTTTTACATTAATAATTTCATTATTCCTTCCATTAAGTACAACTTATTTACTGCCATTAGATATAGCTACACCATCAGGTGCTCAATTAATGTCAATTTTATGGCGAACTAATTATTGGTCAACTTTTTTTTTAACTTGGTTAATTTTACCATTTTGGCAATATTATCTTGGATCAGGTGAATTTACAATATTTGAAAAAATTAAATCATCAACAATTTCAGTTTTTAAATTCTTATTATTTTTAATTATAATTGGAATTTTATTCTTATTTTATTTAATTTTATATCATCGTGATGTTATTAGTTTTAATTATCTTAAATCTTTATTAATTACTTCATCTCATGTTTATTCACTTACAATGGCAATTTGGTTAATGGTTCATGGTTTAATTCATTTACCTAAACATTTTATTATTATTTCATATCCAAAAAAACTAACTTCATCATATATTAAATTACCAAATTTACAAATGCGTTTAGAAGATTCAAAATTTGAATTACGTGATATATGTAACAAAATTAGTTCACTTAATTCTTTATTAAATTTAAATAATTTACAATTAAATTTTTCAATGGATTTAAGAGATAATATAATCTATTTATTTAATAAAATTCCATTAGATTTTCAAATTGAAAGAAATTTAAGAAATTCAAATTCATCACAATTTTTAATTGATAATATTGGAACTTCATTAGATAAAATTAATAGTAATTTCCTTTCAAATTTACATAAAGATTTAAAATGGAGAATTTGGGAATATCAACATTGTAAAACAATTTTTGAAGAACAAATTTTAGAAATTATTTATTTAGAAGATATAATTAATTATTTGAATAATTCAACTTTCGAAAATTCAAATATTGATATAGAATGGAGAAATTTTAAAATAAAATGGCCAAAATGGATATTTAAATTTTATTTCCCTTTATTAAATTTATGCATTTTTATTATTTTTTCAATAATTAGTATAATTATTATAGAAAGTGAAATGTTTCATGGTACGAAATTATCAATTATAAGTTGGTTAATTAATGGATCTGATTATTCTTATGTTTTAATGATTTTATTTTTAATTATAATGATGTCATGTGCATTAAAAAGTTTAAGTTTAGTTAAACTTTTTAATATTTATCAAGTCGAGTTTAATTCAAATTCTGATCCTGTTAGTTCAATATTTTTTATAAGTTATGCTTTAAGACTTACAATTCCATTAGGCTATAATTTTCTTATGTTGCCTAATAATAATGTCGTTTCATCATCTTCATTCCTTAAATTTGTTAGTGGAAATTTACAACTTATTAAATTAGGTGAATTTTTAAATGATTTAATTCCAAGACTTGTATTAATTCCTGTTTTAATGTCTGTATTCGGAATTTGGGGGAAATTAAGACGTTGGTTAGATGGTTATTTCTTATTTGATTATATTCTTGAAGAAATTGATATGGATAATGACTCTGAATCTTCCACAAGAACTAATGATATTGAATCTGTTGTCGGTAGTACAAATAAATTAGAATCTTTGATTCAATCTGGTAGATCAATTACTCAAACTTTCGTATCTAATGGTTCAATACCCTTAAATGATTCATTATCACTTACATCAATTTCTACATCTCGAAATAATTGGATTTTAAATATTTTTATGTTTCCAGTAAATTTATTTACTAACTCAATTGAAGGTTTAATAAATCGTATAAGATTTAATAATAATAGAAATATTATGGATTTAGATGAAAGTTCTGATGTTGATGGACTTAGAAGGTATAATCTTACAGGTTATGGAGGTGAAGGAATTGTACTTGAATCAAGACGTAATAGTGCTACGAGTGATCAAAGTGGTTTAAGTGGTGGTAGTGGAATTGTTTATGATGCAGATAATCGTGTACTTGGTGACGAATTTATAAGAAATATTAGTTAAACATTTGTATTGTATAGTATAGGTTAAGTAAAGTTAAAACGAATGTTTAGCGCTGGACTAAACGGGTAATTTTTTCTCTGTCGTAAAACATGTGAAGATCCTCATGATTGGTTTAAGTCACGAAGGAGAATAAAGAGGACTGGGGGAAGAGAGATCACATTAGTGAAGAGGTATCAGAGACCATGCAATTTAAAAGACAAAGCTTACGATGGATTTCACAACATTTGACGATCCACACTACAAACACTCAATCACCTATTAATTTTCATGTGGATTTGCTTAAAGTACCGTCTAATTTCGGATATTATACAAGCCGAGTTAACCGGATGTATAATGAAGATCGATGGCAAACTTCTGTACTTGATTTACGACCGGGAGATTTAAGTCCACATCATGTACAAGAAAATGATGAAGAAGTAATTGGGTTTCATGGATATAATTTTAATAATCAAAGATTATTAAAAGAAACTACAAGGACAAGTGAACCTAAATATACTTCTTGTTCTGCACCTGTTGATCGCACAGTTTTTTCATTTGGTGTATTTGATGGACATGGTGGAGATGAATGTTCAACTTATTTAAAAAATCATTTATTTGAAAATGTTGAAGGTGTTAATGTTTCGAAAGAAGCATTTATTGATTTAAAAAAATTTTATAATTTAAAAATCAGTGGATATTGGAAGAGATGGGGGAGGAAAATTGGTGAAGTAATTATAAATGAATGTAAAATTCATGCAACTGTTAAAAAATATATTGATGATGTTAATGCAAAACATAGAGAAGTTTGTTCTTTTAAACCAAAAGAAAAGAATAATGGAGAAGATAAAGATGAAGAAGATGAAGAAGAAGAAGATGAAGAACATAATCTAATCGATTGGGAAGACTTTCAAAATGGAAAAAAGTTTTGGGATGTTCTTGAAATGATGATTAATGATAAAAAATTGACACATTGGGAAATATTTAAACTGAGAATATGGTTAGGATATTTATTTACAGATATTCAATTTCTAACTTATGAGAATGAAATGAATAATCAAATAAAAAATAAATTCAAAAATAAAGATCCTGAAGATATTCAAAATAAATTGATTAATAGTGGTAGTACATGTACTTCATGTTTTATTTATGCTTTAGATTGGAAAGAAAAAGATACAAATCATTATTTTTATCAAGATAATGTAGTTTCAAGATTATTAGTTGGTCATGTAGGCGATACACGTGCAATTTTGTGTGATAAAAATGGACTTGCACATAGTTTAACAAAGGATCATCATCCATCTAATCCTATTGAAGCTAATAGACTGAGAAGATTAAGTGCAGGATTAATAATGACAGATTCATTTGGTGAAGAAAGATTTCTTAACTTTGCAAATACTAGATCATTTGGTGATATAAGTGCAAAAGATGTAGGTGTTAGTGCAGAACCTGAAATAAGTGAATATCTGATTGGTAATTCTTTTATGCTTGAAAAATTTATTGAAAAAGAAAAAGATATAATAAAAGATAATCAAATTATTAATTTTGGTGGTGATGAAAGTTTTATTGTTTTAGTAAGTGATGGAGTCACAAATAATTTATCAAATCAAGAAATTGTTGATTTAATAATGAATAATTTTAATAATCGTGGAAATGATAAAGGCAATCCATCAAAATGTGCTGAAGAAGTGGTCGCTTTTGTTGAATGTATAGGAGGTGATGATAATGCTACATGTTTAGTAGTAAGATTAAGTGGATGGGGTAAATGGCCGATCCTTGATAGAACGGGTAAATTAAGAGAAGAAAGGATGATGGACACAAGATATAATCGATAATTTAGCTTAAAGTATAGCATAAATATAGATGTTAATAAGTAAATTTTTTAGTATTTTGAAAGATACTATATGTTTATATACATGTATAAAAGACGAGATGACACAGATAGATGAAACAACCAGAAACCAGACACTATTTGTTCTTGGTTTGAGTATATGACCATCTCTTTCTAGTATGTGCAAATTCACCAAGTTTTGAACCGACCATATTTTCAGTGATTTCTACCTGCACATAATCTCTACCATTGTGAATTTGGAACTTTAGACCGACAAATTGAGGTAAGATTGTGCATGCTCTAGCATTGGTTCTAATAGGGGTTCCGTTCTTTTTGGCTTGTGCAATGGGGAGGGGCACAACAAAAGGACCCTTCCAGGAAGATCTGCTGAGGGCGACAAGGGATGCTCTCATTGTGTTTATATGTGTGGACGGGGGGTGTTTGAAACGTCTTCGGCCCTTACTCTAGCCTAGTTTAGCTTACACTGCTTCCCCTGTTTGCGTCTTCTTCACGTCGAAGTGGATGAAAAAGAGAAAATGGAAAATGGCAAAAAAGAGAAAATCGAGCGCGGGCTCAGCTTCCCGCCGTGTTCGTTTTTCCTGTTTGTTGTTTCTTGTGTTTGTTTTTGCCTGTTCGGTGCCACTGGTTGTGCTGGTCTTCTGCTTCTTGGACGTCAAGCTGCCATCTTTCTGCATGTTCCATCTCACCAAGTCTATCTACGATCAACTCACGCGCTGGCCAGAATACTCTGTGCTTATTCTCGGTCTCGATAATGCCGGAAAAACCACGCTTCTTGAAGAACTCAAAGCTATCTACATTTCACACTACAAGAAGGTTCCGGCTGTAAGGATCCTCCCCACAGTTGGTCAGAACGTGGCCACTCTTTCCGTCGAAAATGTACATTTGAAGTTCTGGGATGTGGGTGGACAGGACTCATTACGTGATCTTTGGGACGAATATTACGAACAAGCACATGCAATTGTGTTTGTCATTGACTCTTGTGACCCCGACAGATTAGTCGAATGTAAAGAGACTTTGTTGAAAATCATCACTGACGATAAAGTTGAAGGATTGCCTGTGTTAATGCTTGCCAACAAACAAGACGTGAATATCAGCACAAAACTTGAAATCGCAGAAATTAAGGAGATTTTCAATAAAATCGCCGAAAACTTGAACGCCAACGATTCCAAAGTTCTGCCCATTAGTGCATACACGGGAGACGGCGTACAAGAGGCTATTTCTTGGCTCAAAGATCGTGTTGTGCTTAACAAAGGTAACAGACCACCCAAATATAAAAACTAAAGGAATTTCCAATCAAGATTTTCAAATAGGTCACGTGTTGTGTGTTTTTCATTTTTTTTTTTTTTCGCTTCACTCCATTTTTTGAATTTGCCACATTTTCATTCTCAATTCCAATTTCAATTCCATTAATACCTCATTCATGTTTTTCTGTTTCTCCCATCACAACACACCACACCATACCATATCATAATATACCATGCTTAGACTTACTAATACCATCAGAAGAGTGGTTATACCATCATCACGTTTTTCTGGCCTTAGAACACTATTCATCCAGACCCAAACAACACCTAATGAAAATGCTTTGAAATTCATACCCAACGGTGCATCGATTCTTCCAAACAAAGAAACGCCCACTGTTGAAATCACCAATATTAAAGATGCAATCCACAAATCTGAACTTGCTTTAAAACTGTTGTCTCTTAACGACAAGGCGATTTCATCGATTTTGTTTGGTTTTGATTTTATCACGGTTGTGAAATACCCAGTTGAAACATCAGATACTTCTACCAAGCCACAAGATTGGAATGTTTTAAAGCCTCAGATTTTTGCTATGCTTACTGAACATATTACAATGGGTCATCCCGTATTATCCGCCGATTTTTATAGTCATCTCAAATCTAAATCTAGTGACGCTTTACCCGATGATGATAAATTTGATGAAGATCTAACGCCCGAGGAAGAAGTAGTTGCATTAATAAAAGAATTATTAACGACAAGAATTCAACCGGCAATTCAAGAAGATGGTGGAGATATTCAATATGTTGATTTTAATCATGAAACAGGTGTTGTTTATATCAAATTAATTGGAGCATGTAAATCATGTTCGAGTTCAGAAATCACATTAAAATCAGGAATTGAAGATATGCTTAAATACTATATTGACGAAGTTAAAGCGGTAGAGAAACTTGTTGACGATGTTGAAACGGAGACAAAAGCGGAAGCTCAAGTTGTGAATGAAGTAAAGACAACCCCAAAATTTGAAAAACATACTGTGGATGAACTTCCACCAGCTTTGTAATTATGTATATATAACGATACGAATAAGAATACGAATACGAATAAGAATACGAATAATGCAATAAGATAAATAAATAAATACAGTAAATAAATTAAAAAAATCTAGGAATAGTATCTATGTCGGGCATGTTTATGTTCATCTGGTCCATACATGCTCTGTGAACGTGTATGTCCTCTCCGTTGACCATGCGATTCTTCGAAGTTATTATGCGGTTGTGACATTGAAATTGGCATATGCATATGCATTGTCATTGGCATTGGCATTGTCATTGGCATTGAAAGTGATTGTGGTTGTAATGGTTGTGGAAAATAAGGATATCCAAAACTATTAACGTATTGATATAAACCACTTAAATGATTTTGTGTATAATGATTTAATTTACCATTATTACCTAATCTTGTCTCTTTAAGATTTGCGAAAGAAACATTTAAAATATGAAATTCGTCAATTTTACGTCCATTCATTGAAACGAGTGCATTTGATGCATCTAATTGATTATGAAAACTTACAAATCCGAAACCACGAGATTCACCAATATTATGATTTGATGTAGTATCTTGAAAAGTTATTACTTTAGCTGATTTAATAAGTCCAAATGGTGAAAATAATCTTATTAAATCAACATCTGTCATAGTTTTAGGTAAATGAACAACGTAAAGATTAGTATCTTGATATCTTGGTCCAGGTATAGGTAAACCTGTAGATGTTGAAATAAGATTTGAATCAGGAGTAATTAAAAATGGTGGAGTTGGAGTTGGAGTTGGAGCTGTTGATGAAGTTGATGTAGATTGTATAGTAGGTGTAGAAAAAGGTTGTGTAGGTCGTGATGAAAGTAAAAGTTCTTGAGATTTATTTTTTTGATTATATGTAAATGGAATTATTGGTTGATATATTTGTGGATATTGTAATCTTTGAGTATTTGAATTATCATTAAGTAATGCAAATGAAGGAATAATTTTTGGACTTCTTGAAAAATTTATACCATTTGATGATGTTGAAGAAAATGAGAATGTTCGCATACTAACAGAATCATCTATTTGATCTGCTATTTCTTTATTAAAATGATTATTTAATGATTCATATTGAATTCTTTCCTTTTTACGTTCTGCACGATCAATTTGAATTTTAAAACCTGGACGAATTTCAAAATCATTCATTTTATTCATTGCATTAATTGCATCATCATGATATTTAAAATTTATAAAACCATAATTTTCTGTATCATTATTAAAATCTTTCGGTAAAAAAATTGAGCTAATTTTACCGAATTTTGAAAAATGATTAAGAATTTCAAATTTTTCAATATCTGAAGGTAAATTTTTAATACATATATTTGAAAATTTAGATAATTTAAATTCCAACTGATTCATTCTATCCTTTTTTGAAACATGATAATTTATAAATAAATTATTTCCATCAACATTACAATTATTTAATTGTCGAATTGCATTTTCTGCTTGAATTTTATTCTCAAAATTTAAAAATCCAAAACATTTAGAAATACCATAATCATTAAATACAATTTTACAAGATTTAATAAATCCGAAAGGTTTAAAAATATTATATAAATCTTGTGCTGTAGTAGTAATAAGTAAACCTTTAATAAATAGATGACCAGGTAATTGAGAATAAAGTTCATATTCAGTTTCAATAATTTCATATTCTATATCATTACTAACTAAAGGATTTTCTAAAAATGTAATAAATTTATTAAGTAAATCATGATTAATAAAGAATCGAATATAATTATATATTATTTCACTATCTGAAGTTGCACGTATAAATTCTATATCTGAAAAATTAAGTGATTCAAGTTTAATAAATTTAAGAATTAATGAATCAAGCTGAAAATTGGGTAGTAAACGAGTGAATTTAATTGTGTAAGATTGTGGAAGTGACATAATTGGAAATGATATAGATTGCCGAACAACCGAACTGAATGGTCAATGTGTTTTAACCGAACAGCCAATGCACACTAAAGTACACTAAAGTATAGTAAACTCTAGTGCTAGAGAAAAGAGTCCTATCAAACAAGACATAGCAATGAATAATCTAGACATACACTTGTAAGGATTACTATTCAAACGCCCAATCTTGGAATTCTTCCAGCTCCAGCTCCAGCACCAGTACCAGCACCAGCTCCAGCCTTTCCGACCCGATTCATGCTGTCTCCAGAGCTTTCACTTGCGATAATGTGTAGTCTCTTTCGTTAAACACCGCGGGGGAAATTCCCGCAGAGAAGCATGCAATTCGCGCACGTGACTCCATGAACTACACTTGCTACACCGGAGGGTTGGTTAGGGCTCTAATATACAATCAATATGCCTGAATTATACAATTATCAACGAAAGAGAGAGGAGTGGACGGGGGAGTAAAATACAGTGGTCGTGGAAGTAAAAGGACGAGAAAATTTATTATTTTTTAGCGGTCTTCTTAGCATTCTTCTTAGTAGTCTTTTTAACTGCTGTTGGGGCTGCCTTTTTAGCGGTCTTTTTTGCAGCCTTAGTCACCTTAGTAACTTTAGTTGGTTTAGCTGCCTTTGATGCCTTGGTAGTTGCCTTAATAGTTGACTTGGCTTTCTTTGGTGCAGCCTTAGTGGTTTTAGTTGCATTTGTAGCCTTTTTTGGTACTGCCTTTGTACCAACTGCCTTTTTTGGTGCTTTAGTAGCTTTAGTAATTTTCTTTGGTGCAGTCTTTGGTGCTTCTTTCTTAACAACTTTCTTTGGAGTTTCAATTTTTTCTTTAACAACTTTAACTGGACCAACAGGGCCTTTTGGTTGAGCAAAGATACCATCAATAACACCTTTTCTTAAAGCGGAATTAAAATGAGTATCAAAAGTGGTTGTTGGAAGATCGTGTTTTGATTGGATGTATTTCTTCAGAGCTTGACGACTAGAACCCTTTCTATCATGTAATGAAAGGACAGCTTCGACAATCATGTCTATAATAAATAAAGGAGGGGAAAAGTGGGGTAAGGATAGAGGGGAAAAAGAGGGTTAGTTATTTAAACTAGAGAGGATGTATGTGTGTGGGAATTGATGAAGCGGTACTTACCTTTGTAACTCATTTTTGGGACGACGGTGGCAACCATTGTGTATGTGGATGTTGTGTGTGAACAAGATGGAAAAAGGAAAGACAAGGGAAAGAAAGAACAGAAACTAACAAAAACAAACAACAAAAACAACAACAACAAACGATGAAAACATCAGGATACTGCGATCGGCGCGAAAAAACAAAAAAAAACAGCGAGAAAAACAAAAAAAACGCGAAGGCCGCAAACCGAGCGCAAACAAAAACAAACGCGCTTTAATCACGTGCGCAGCTCACGTGGACGGCTCACGTGACACAGCATAAAATAACATGACCTGTCCCTCTTTTCTGTGTTCTTCCCCGCATAAAGCGTCTAGTTTCGGAGTGCCCCTTTTCGGGGGAATGACAAAAAGAGGAGACATCGGTGTATTTATTTAGCCATCTATCATACAACACCATATGGCGTGTGTATTTAAACAGAAGCCAATCCTGTAACTGTTAGGCAAGAAGGTAAGCATTAACCAACTAATCACTTAACCCACTAACTAAGAAACAAACAACAATGACTGAATTTAAGACTAGGAAAGCATTGGAAAAACTCTCACAAACACTTTCAACAACACCTTCTTTACAAAAAGAGACAAACACCAAACTTAATGCGGACGTGGTGTTTCACGTGACAAAAAAGGGGAAAGATGCTGAAAACACAATGAAAATGATGTGGGTGTTACATAGTAAGGATGCAAATCACGTGACCCTCGAAGCGATTGGTAACATTACCAGCAGTCCACCTGCAGATATGACGATTTATGTTGAGGACGGACAGTTGCTGCGGTTGATATCGGGCAAGACGAGTGCTCAGAAGCTGTACATGCTGGGCAAGTTGAAGATACGCGGAGATGTCATGAAGGCGGCGTACATCGAGAGGTTGCTTAAGTATGCGTCGGGCAGTGAACGTGCCAAGCTATGAGTATAGTATAGTATAGTATAATATAGGATAGGATAATAATACCACACGCACGGCGAGTCGCGCCGAACGCCGATGGCGAGTGCCGAGCGCTGCGCGGCTTCTGATTGGCTGTAGATAGCCCTGCCGGTCACGCCGGGCCGGTCGCGCCCGTTTGACTTGCGGTTAATCTGTGATTCGTATGATTTGACAGCTGGCACACACTGCGATAAGCGAACGCGGATTTCTTTTCTTTTTCCATGTTCTTATTTCTTCGACAAAATTTTTCACCCTCCTTGACGTGTCCTTCACTGGGGTGACGTGATTGTCCATCCGGCTGCCTCGCTGGCTATTTAAACTCCTTCGTTTCCTTTAACCGTTTCTTTTCTTTATCGTAGCCTTTGGCTGTACAGTGACCCCCCTTTATTTCTTTAATTTTTTTTTCTTTTTTTGTTCCTACACTACGCATCCTGCATCATAATCACAATGGTCCAACCACAAGAACCTGAATTCGAACAAGCTTACAACGAACTCCTTTCTACTTTAAAGGATTCCACTCTTTTCTCAAAGCATCCAGAATACGAAAAGGTTATTCCTGTCGTTTCAATTCCTGAAAGAATTATTCAATTCAGAGTTGTTTGGGAAGATGATAATGGTGTTATGCAAGTTAACAGAGGTTACAGAGTTCAATTTAACTCTGCTTTAGGTCCTTACAAAGGTGGTTTAAGATTACACCCATCTGTTAATTTATCTATCCTTAAATTCTTAGGTTATGAACAAATCTTTAAGAATGCACTTACTGGTTTACCAATGGGTGGTGGTAAAGGTGGTTCTGATTTCAATCCAAAGGGTAAATCAGATAACGAAATTAGAAGATTTTGTGTTGCATTTATGAGACAATTAGCTAGATATATTGGTCAATTTACTGATGTCCCAGCTGGTGATATCGGTACCGGTGGTAGAGAAATTGGTTTTATGTTTGGTGCTTATAAACAAATGCAAAATCAATGGGAAGGTGTCCTTACCGGTAAAGGTTTATCATGGGGTGGTTCTTTAATCAGACCTGAAGCAACTGGTTATGGTGTTATCTATTACGTTGAAAAAATGATTGAAAAGGCAACTAACGGTAAAGAAACTTTCCAAGGTAAGAGAGTTGCTATTTCTGGTTCTGGTAATGTTGCACAATTTGCTGCTTTAAAAGCTATTGAATTAGGTGCAACTGTTGTTTCATTATCTGATTCAAAGGGTACTATTGTTAATCAAAAAGGTATCTCTCCAGCTCAAGTTTATGCAATTCAAGCTGCAAAATTACAATTTAAATCTTTAGATGAAATTATTGTGACTTCTGAATCTTTTACTACTCAATCAACTAAATGTGAATATTTACCAGGTTCAAGACCATGGACTCATGTTGGTGCAATTGATATTGCTTTACCATGTGCAACTCAAAATGAAGTTTCAGGTGATGAAGCAAAAGCTTTAGTTGCTGCAGGTTGTAAATATCTTGCAGAAGGTTCAAATATGGGTTCAACTCAAGAAGCAATTGATATTTTTGAAGCTGAAAGAAAATCCGCTTCATCTGTTGGTTCTGCAATTTGGTATGCTCCAGGTAAAGCAGCAAACTGTGGTGGTGTTGCAGTTTCAGGTTTAGAAATGGCACAAAATTCTCAAAGAGAATCATGGACTTCTGAAGAAGTTGATCAAAAATTAAAGGATATTATGATTAACTGTTTCAACAACTGTTATGAAACTTCTGTTTCTTACTCTTCTGAATCTAACAATGGTTCATTACCTTCTTTAGTTATGGGTGCTAACGTTGCAGGTTTCATCAAGGTTGCTGATGCAATGAAGGATCAAGGTGACTGGTGGTAATGGTGTGCGCAGAGCGTTACCTTCCCTTCTCCCCCCCCTAGATTATATCCTGTATAAATCATTATATGTACAGTAAAAATAAAAAAGAGCTATATGAATTAACATACAACTAACCGAATAAACCATCATACGTCGATCGTCTCCTATACATGCTTCCGTGCACCAAATTAAATAACAGAAATAACAGAAATTTCGCTTTTCTTCCTTTCTCGTTTAACTTGCGCCTGTTCGCGCTTATACGAACACTATAGTTACTGCCTAAGTTGGTCTGTTCTGGTAATGTATGAAATGTATGCTGGCATATCTTGTATAAACTTGTGTTTGATCTATCCCTTGCATACCCCCTTTCTTTTGTTAAAATTACTGTTGCCGTTCCCCATTCGCCATGTCTGCTGCCACTTGGACATCATTTATCAAGTCCATCGCTTCTTATAATGGTGACTTGTCTTCGCTTACCGCTCCACCATTCATTCTATCACCTATTTCTTTAGTTGAATACTCACAATATTGGTCTGAACACGTTAATTTATTACTTGAACCAAATTTTATTAAACCAGAAGATTCCACTGATCCTATTGAATTGACTCGTATGATTGCTGTCACTAGATGGTTTATTTCAACACTTAAATCTCAATATTGTTCACGTAATGAAACTTTAGGTGGTGAAAAAAAGCCACTTAACCCATTCCTTGGTGAAGTTTTCGTTGGTAAATGGGAAGATAATACAGAAGATGGTAAACTTGGTGAAACTGTTTTAGTTAGTGAACAAGTTAGTCATCATCCACCAATTACTGCTTACGCTGTCGAAAATAAAAAAAATAATACAATTTTAGAAGGTTATAACGGTGTTAGAGCTTCAATGTCAACAACTGCTCTTAACGTTAGACAATTCGGTCATGCTTTGTTAGAATACAGAAATTTAAATGAAAATTATCTTATTACATTACCACCATTACATATTGAAGGTATGCTTTCATTTGCTCCTTTCGTTGAATTAGAACAAAAATCTTTTATTCAATCAAGTGCAGGATATTATACAGTAATTGAATATTCTGGAAAAGGTTATTTTTCAGGTAAAAAAAATACATTTAAAGCAAGAATTTTTAAAAATTTTGAAGATTCAAAAAAGAAAGAGAATGCATTATATACAATTTCTGGTCAATGGTCTGAAAAATCTACAATCGCAAAAGGTTCATCAACTCCATCATCTTCAAAAGATGAAGTATTTTTTGATGCATCAAGTTGCAAAGCACAACATTTAACAGTTAAACCAACAGAAGAACAACATCCACTGGAAACTCGTAAAGCATGGTTTGATGTAGCTGAAGCAATTACAAAAGGAGATTATGACCTGATTCATTCAGAAAAATCTAAATTAGAAAATGCTCAAAGAGAATTACGTAAAATTGAAGAAGCAAATAATAAAAAATGGGCTAGAAGATGGTTCGATGAAGTTGATTATTCAAAACAAGAAGCATCTAATGATGATATTTTTATTAAATTATCAAAATTAGCACATTTATCGATTAAGAATGTAGCTTCCGGTATAGATGAAGGAAGTTCAAAGAATGAAGATGTTGAACTTATGTCACATTGGAGATTTGTTCCTGAAAATTTCGATAATGAAAAGGAAATTAAAATATGAAAAAAAAAAAAATGAACTACACACACATAAATATATATATCTTTGTCTTTTCAATTTATTTATAACCGTATAAATATAATCATAACATTAAATAACATTATTCCATAACCGATGTTTCATTTACATTCATACTAACTGGATCTGAAAATGCTTCATTTCGAATTGCTTGAATCCATGGATCTTGCAATAATTCAACAGCACTCGCTCTCTTTGTTGGATCAATAACCATACATTTTGCTAAAAATTCTTGACCTTGTACACTTAATTCATTCACATTTGGAAATTGTGGTAAATGACCAGCAGCTATATGATACATAACTGCAAATTCATTATCCAAATTACTCCATGGTCTACGACCAGTAGCCATTTCTAAAATACAACATCCAAGTGACCAAATATCCATTGCACCAAATCTACCCATATTTTCACCTTTAATCGTTTCAGGAGACATATACATTGGTGTTCCTGTTAAAGCGTGTGATTTTTTACTTTCCATAAGTGACTCAACTGCAGCTACTGCACCAGAATGTGATCCAGATCTTGAGTTATTGGTTTCTTTAATATTAGATCCAGTAAATGCAGTAATTGATGATGTAGATTTAGAAAGTGATGATAATGTACTCGTTAAATGATTAATTGATGTAGATGCAGATTTATTACCTTCATTAACACTAGTCGTACTTGACATAGTACTTGTTGTTGAATTAAAATGTTCAACAGATCCAGTTATAGGTAATTCGGAATGTTCACCATTTATTGTATTCGTTGTACTTGTACTTACACTTGCATTCGTTGATCCACTTGTACTTCCAACTGTGCCTGTACTGTTAGTGTTCCCACTAGGAATTGCAATCACTTTGGCAGATCCAAAATCAACAAACTTAATCACACCCATATGATCTAATAAAATATTATCTGGTTTAACATCCCTATGAACAATACCAAATTGATGTAAATATGCTAATGCTTCTAACATTTGTAATGTATATAATTGAACAACTATTTCATCTTCAATTCTTCCATATTCTAATAATCCAGCTAATGAACCTCCAGAACAATATTCCATAAAAATATAAACACGATCTCTATGAACTTCAACACCAAAAAATTGAACAATATTTGGATGTGATAATAACTCTAAAACAGACATTTCACCTTTAATTGCTGGAACAACAGTTTTAATTGATTGTCTATCTTGAAATCTAATTTCTTTAACAGCCATTGGTCCACCAGTATCCAAATTAACACATGCATAAACTGATCCAAATGTACCACCACCCAGAAATTTCCCCTTTTGCCAACGAATAGAAACACTTGAAAATGATGATGCTAAATATGTTAATAATTGATTTTCCATATTTGTATCATCTAAAACTCTACCAACACTACTTTGTTCAACTTGTAATGTTCTTCTTTCATCTTCAATTTGTTTAATTTGATGCATAATATGTTGTCTTAAAGATCCTAAAGATTCATCATCTAATGTATATATATCTTTTTGTGATTTTGATGCATAATTTTGCATTCTTGTTTTTTGTAATTCTTTTGCACGTGCACCCATAATATCAAAATGTGCAATTAATAAAGACATACATCCTGCAACTTTATCCTTTAATCTATAAAATTTTTCTGAATCCAAAGTTAAAATATTAAAACCACGAGTTACATCCATCGCAAATTCTAAAGCTGAAACACACCATCTAAAAGTTTTAGGATCAGTTGGTGAACAATCATCAACTATAAAACTTAACCATTCAATTGCTAATTTAATTAATCTAAGAATAATTGCACCCCTACCCGATCTAACATTAAAATTTAATGTTGAATTTCTAATTGAATCACGTCCAACGTCTCTTGCAAATATGAATACATTATTAACCAATTCTTGACAATTTCCAACACCACGACATTGATTTCGAATAGCAGGTGTACAATCTATAGTTAAACATGTAATTCTAGGAAATAATTTTGACAATGTCTGAAAATTCGATTCAATTTTAGGAACAGAACAACAAACTTGAGTACTTGATCCTATAGTATCCATCACAAATTGTTTAAAAATTTCAAAAATATCAGAAACATTAGTATCGGGTCCACCTCTAGTTAAAAGCATTGCATTACCACGACTTAATTCACCAATTGGTAATGTTTCAAGATTATTAAATTGAACAACTGCACCATCCCACAATAATGCTTTTGGAGGAACAACCACAATAACATAATCTAAATTCAAATTACTATGAACACCATTATTGTTTTCATCATTATTATCATCTTCATCTTCATTATAATCTGTATTAGTATTATAATATTGAATAGATGGATGATATCTTCTAATGACATCTAGATGACGTTCAGGAATTCTTGTAAAATCAACACCAAGATATGTACTTTTTAAAATACATTCAACATCATAAGGTCTATGAACTAAAGATTCAGAAACAAAAATGTATACACCATCTTCTGCAATTTTAGGATTATGATAAAGTGCATGATTTGATTCTTTTAATAATGTAAAAAATTTTTGTGTCTTTTGTGGAATGACTTTAAAAGTAACAGAATTTTGAAAATATTGAAATAAATGAACTTCAAATCTAATAAATTTTCTTCTTAATTGTCCATAATTTTCAATTGATGACGTATACCACCTAATTAATCGTTGACTATCTAATCTATACCCATCTGATGGTGGACCTTGAACTTGATTTTGAACAAATGTGTATAATCTATTAATAAGTTTAATAAATAATGAAGAAATTTGAATGGAAAATTTAACAGACATATCATTAATATAGAATCCCATATTTTGTAAGAATGTCCATTCTTTTTCTAATTCTTCTGGTTCTTTAAATGTTCTAAATGATTTCAAACCTTTTGGAGAAAATAATAACTTTCTATTTAATAAACTCATATAATGGTTGACACATTGAATTATTGTATTATCGAATTCAGGATCTTGATAATCTGGGAAGGAGATCCATCCTTCAACAGGCGCACAATATTCTAACATACTAATTCTAATTTCCAATGCTAATCTCAAATACATTTTTAAATCATCTAAAATTTGATCAATCATCATCATCGTTGGATTTTTCAATTTTTGTGCATAAGCTAATCTAGTCTTAATAATTTCTTTCATTAATTTTGATGGGAAGTTGGTTAACACAAATAAATTATCTAAATATGAAGGTAATCCAAGTTCGTTAAAATATTGATGGTATTCTAAAAATGAATGTTTAGCTTTAATGGTCCAATGAGAAAACGTAGTAAATAATCTTTTATTAAACAGATTTTCAATATCTTTTTCCTTTAAAATTCTTTCAACAAATGGTCTATCATCTTTAAAAATATGATCATCTTTATTATTATCTGGTTGAATGGTATTATTATTACTATCTGACTTTTGATCTTCTTCATCATTATCATTAGTCAAAGATAATGATGATGATGTTTTAGAAGAATTTGAAGAAAAATTTCCAGGTCTTAAAATATCTAAATCATCATTTCCAACCCATTTTTTTAAAACATCAGATTCTCTTGCAACTGCATCAGTAACTGAAGTCCACGCAACTAAACAATTAATTCTATTAATGAATTCAGGAGTTGCACATTGTGGTTTATCTGTTTCCATTTCTTTATGAGTTCTCCATAATTCTTGACATCTTTCATATTTATCTAGTAAATCATTAACTTTACTTGATGCAAATTTAACTTTATCTTTATATGACATATCTAATTGATTTGGTGAAAATTCAAGGTTAAATTTCATAATTTCATCAAATGTTTCATCAACTAATCCACGATGATACATAACTAATCTTTTTTGTTCTTCTTCTGTTCTACCATATAATTTTGCCCTTATACCTAACCAAAAATCTTCTTTATATCCAACACGTAATAAGTTCTCACCTTCTAATTCAGTTAATGGTTTAATTAATTTAGTTTTTTCACCTGTAACGACGTCACCAGTCATAACAGTTTGAAGCATTGTTTGCCATTCTAAACGTTCAGAAATAGAACCGTTATCATTCGTATTTTTCAATTGTATTTCATCATTTCTATTTAATAATTCAAGTAATAAATTTGAATCTAAAGAATATTCAGAAATAGTTTCTAATTCTTTATTAAGTAATTCAGAACCAATTTGTTGACTTAACGCTTTTAACGCTTCATATTCTCTATTTTTATCATTTCTATCAATCAAATAATCTGAATTTTCAGCATCTAATATTTCTGAATCTACACTACTTAATTTTGTCAATTCTGAAAAATCTGAAGAACTAGCTATATTTGGTTCATTGGTAGTATCAATTTCATCAGGAACGACCAATTTATCATAATAATCATCGACATTCTTATATCTGTTTCTATATTTTGTGATTCCTGTTAAATACATTTTTTCTTGTTGTTGATACTGTTGAGAAAATTTTGTATTAAAATTACCTTTCAAAATTGAAGTTTGAGGTCTAACTGGTTCAGGTAATGCTTGATATGCAATATTTCTAGATTTATACTTGTTCAAAGGAGATCTTGGAGATTTTGTAACTGATGAAGAAACGGGAGTAGATGTAGAAGATGAAGAAGAAGCTAATCTTTGAGCTTTTGTTTGTAATGGATGTAGATTAGGTTTTGATGTTAATGTAGAAATAGATCCTTTATTATGAAGTTTTGGCCTAATAGCTGAATCAGATTTTGTATCATCTGGTGTCGATATAATTGGAATCCTATCTGCGGATAAAGAATTATTGGGTACAACTTGATCTGGTTCATCTTCATCTAATAATGTATCCAAATGAGTTTGATTTGAAGAAACTAAAGAATTATTAGCATGAAAGGTATCAAAATTCGGGAAAAAACTATCAGTTTTGTTTTCAGGAGAAGTATTTGGAGTTCCTCTTGGTGATAATAATACAGGGGTAGTTTGTAGAGTTGTTATAATAGGAGTATTTTGTGATAATTGTAACTTTAATTTCATCTTGGTTTTATTATTTGCATCAGAAACGGAATTAGCACTTGGATTTCGGGACAATTTAGCTCTCAAAGTTGTCTGTGCTTCTTCATGTTGCTGAGAACCTTGTAATTGAGATAATCCCTGTCCTTGTGTTTGCGTTTGCGTTTGCTGTGCAGAACCAACAGAATCGCTGCTACTACTTCTTGAACGTTGTTGACTAGGATGTGGAAGTGGAGATTTGTTTGTCAGTTGTACCTTGGCAGTTTCCCGCTGTTCAGGAGAGTTCCCACTATCACCAGACATAATTGTAAAGTTTTATTTTTCTTTTATTTAGCAGAGAGAAAGCGTGTAATGGCTTAAACCAGAAGTGTCTACCTCTTATTTGCGCAGAAGAAGAAAGTGGTTGTCTGAAAGAGAAGTAACTAACTATGCAAAAACATGAGCCCGGTGTTGAGCGCGGTGGGCGACGAGTTAGTCTTAGAGTGTAGCATAGTTAGGGGATGATTGGGGTTGGGATGGGTTGGATTGGGTCGGGACTAAGGACGGCAGAGTTCTGGGGAGAGCAGAGAGACAATGACGGTTGACTCGGTATTGGACAGTGCCCAGGTGATGGACTTGGATCAGTGTCTGGAGAAGTTGTATCAGGGGAGGCTTCTTTCCGAAAGAGTGCTTGAATGGCTTGCCTTCAAGGCCAAGGAGTTGATGATCAACGATGGTAACATTGTGCACATCCAGTCACCAGTTACGATGGTTGGAGACATCCATGGCCAGTTTTATGATTTGTTGGAAATTTTTAAGATTGGAGGTTATCCTCCTAACACGAATTATTTATTCTTAGGAGATTATGTCGATCGTGGATACCATTCAATTGAGACTATATCTTTGTTGATTGTGCTTAAGCTCAAATACCCATCTAGAATAACATTGATTCGAGGGAATCATGAATCTAGACAAATTACGACAAATTACGGCTTTTATACGGAATGTGTTACGAAATATGGAACAGATAGTAAAGTGTGGTCGATATTTACGGATTTATTTGATTTTCTTGTACTTTCTGCAATTGTTGACAATACGTTATTTTGCGTTCATGGAGGTTTATCTCCGAATGTTCAGACGATTGATTCAATTTCTGTGATTGATCGATTTAAAGAAATCCCACATGATGGACCAATGGCCGATTTGATGTGGAGTGATCCAGATATTGAGTTGTTAAATTTTCGTATATCTTCACGAGGTGCAGGATACCAATTTGGGATTAACGTTGTTAACAAGTTTTTGAGAATCAATAATTTTGAAAAGATATTTAGAGCACATCAATTGTGCAATGATGGTTTCCAAATTTTCTGGAAGGGGAAAGTAAATACTGTTTGGTCAGCACCTAACTATTGCTATCGATGTGGTAACAAAGCTTCGATTCTTGAAGTTTACGACGATTCAAAAAACCCAGACAGTTTTAGGTTTAACGTGTTTGATGCTTCTCCTGATAGTGAAAAGGAGTTTCTGCGGATTGAGTCTAGTAACGTGAATGGAGATCTAGGTGGACCAGGAGGACTGGATGGTCTGGATGATTTGGAAGGGTTTGGCAATGACAGCGGATTTGAACATCGGATGAACAAAAAGGCCCCTTACGTGGAGTATTTTATGTGACAAAACGAAGACAAAACGAAAAGAACGAATGAACGACGAACGAATACATAACATAAGTAATTAATTAATTAAAGCGCAAAATCTTTCCTATCTAGTACTACACACACACAAACATATATCGACTCATCAAGCATAGTACAACTCAAGGTTCATGCCATCGTGGATCTCGTAGTCAGCCAGCGTAATGTGGTCTTTGTACACCATGTAGCCCTTCTTGAGCACGAGTTTGGTGGCGGGCGTTCCGATCTGCAGCCCGAGAACCTGTTTGAACTCGCCGACGGTGTCGTCAGACAAACACTTGACGGCAATCTTGCGGCCAAGCCGGTCGTTGCACCACACCTGCAACATTGGAGAGGGTGGAACGGAACGGAAAGAAAGAAGGAGAGAGGAAAGAAAGAAAGAAACAGTACTGAAAAGAAAAAAAAAAACCACTCTGTTAACGAAGAAAAACAGAGAATTCGCTTGTCGTTTCCAGAAATTATCAGGACAAACTAACTGTTCCATTAGATTGTTCATTATTACTTCTTCGGTTGGGCTGAAGACACTTTTACCAGCACTCTGAAAGACATCACAATTACCTCTCATGGCACATAGAACACCAGTGTCTCCGCCTGTGTCCTCATTCTCTCCTTCAGCGGCGTCATACAAGCGCAGATCGCTTCAAAGCCCCTTCATTCTTAACGACCTTGCTGACACCGACCAAAATGATGATCACACCATTGAAGAAAATACAGACAAAGAATACATTGACAATAGTTTCAACATGGATTCTTACCAAAACAACAATTATAGTATTACTGATGATTTTGTACAACCTGCGTTTCCAGACATTGACAATTTTAATATTCCTCAATCTTCTACTTCACCTACTTTATCCGGTGAAAATCCTTTCATGCATTTAGATTCTCCGACTTCAAGAAAATCAATCCAACAAAACAATCGATACTCGATGCAAACAATGAAAACGCCATCAATTGTTGTTCCACAGAATAAACATAAACGTTCAACAAGTACAGCTTCTGCAACATATACTCCTGTACCATTGACTATGCCACCATCTAAACCAACAACTAATCAAATTAATCATCAACCGTTTTCATTTAATTCTACAATTATGAATAACTCAAATGAAAATTTGTCCTTACTTAATTCTACTTCTTCATCTGCTAAACCACAATTACAACCCCAAGTTTTACCAAAAGCATCATATCGTCGAGGACACAGATACAAACATTCTTCAGTATCAATGAATATGTTTCAAGATCCACAAAGAATTGCATCTATGTCTAAACCACACAACATACCTAAAAAATATCCAATTCCAAATTTAAAAGAAATAATTTCAATGATTACACCACAACAACGAATTAAAATATTTGTTTGTTTATTACAATGTTTATTTGTTTTATTATTATATCTTGCCGGATTTCATTATTCTAACACATGTTTATCTACACTTGCACATATTTTATTTTATGATTTGATATCAAATACTTCTTCAATAATGGTTCAAATAATGAGTAATTTTGATGTATGGAGATTATCATCATTAAAATTCCCATTCGGATTAGGAAGAATTGAAGTTCTTTTTGGATTTGCATTATCTGTTTCTTTACTTTTCGTTGGTTTAGATTTGTTTTCACATATTGTTGAGGAATTGTTAATTTCTTCGTTTGTAGAACAAGGTGAATTACATGGTAATTCACATGGCCATGGAAATGGCAATCCTGGATTAATAACAGCTAAATCATTACATCCTGTATTATATGAACTTTTTATTATTACAATTATCGTAGTAACTATATTTACATCACATGTGGTTAATGATACAACAAGTTTAAAAGAAGATAAACCAACAGAAAATGATTCAAAAATTGCTCCCAATGTTAAAAGATTGAGTTCCATTACATTAAAGGAACCAATCCGTGAAAGTGTGTCACAAAGGATTAGCAAGTACATTAGATCAAAACTTGGAATAAGGCCAAATTTGTTTCATAGTTCCACTACAGGTCTTTCTATACTTTATGCTTGTTATTCATTATATTATCCCTTTGCTCAGGGTTTGTTATTAGGTAAAAATCACGATCATGAAGAAGATGAACATATGGATGCTACAGAATGGATCAATCATATATCTACAGTGATTATGGCAATAATAGTGTCTATAGTTGCATGGCGTTTAATCAGGAGATTAGGTAATATTTTATTACTTGCTAGTCCATCTAACGATATGTGCAGGAAACCCCACGATATGGACATTAATTCTTCTAATGATGTGGAAGGTTTGATTGTATCTAACGTGCAACAGCTTGACGTTTACAAGAGCATATACACTATTGAAGAAGTGAAAGTAGCCAGATTGAATACTCGGGTTTATGTGGTGATTCTACGTGTGCATATGCCTGGGGCATCAGATGACGATGAGTCCAAGTTTAGGTTCTATACCATGCGTATAATACGTGGTGTAATGTACCAGGCGGTCCAAGGTCAGCTCAAGGTCAAGAAGGGGGAAGATACAGAAAACACCCCAGCCAGCGTGGAAGACACCCGTCGTTCTCTTATTGACCTGCTCAATCTGAGTTCAAGTCTGGACGACGTGGAGGGCATCGACAGCACGGGTGGGCAGTTTGAGATTACCATCGACATCAACCGTCTTTAGGAGGGTGGGAGAGTCTAGTATAGTATAGTATAGTATAGTCTAGTCTAATATTAATCATACAACAATGCCTGTTATCTCACGTATGGCAGACTTCACTAACCGTTTTGAGGATCTTGTCTTCGTCACCACCTTTTTGACCCTACTTTCAATTCTCTTCTGGACGCTTTTCCTTGGTATGTATTATTTTTTATTTGCTCTACGTCTACGCTGATGTACATTGACATTTTACTAACATAACAATACAGTTCCCGTTGCATTCCCCATTGTTGTCCCCGTATTATTTTGGGTCTTAGTGGCACTCACGATAATGTCCATTTTCTTCTTTCTGGTTTATCTCCTTGTCACTTTACCGATAATGCTTTTGCAAAAATCCCGCTATACCACAGTGAGTGCCTAAATCACTACCGCTTTGCTATCTACTTTTGTATCGATTATATCTTAACGTAATGTAATTTAATATAGTTTAATATAATTTAACATAACTAGACTAAACTCCCGGTATTTCGCTGAGCCGCCAAACCACGGTTGATAGAGCGTGACTATTGCTATTACCGTACGGAGTGCAAAGAGTTCTGACAAGGAAGTGTTAGTTTCTTCTTTCTTTGCTGCTTGCGATTCTGCCTTCTAACAACACACACACACACACACACACACACACGACCGGATACATATTTATGTCCATGTACACCAACCAAGACACACTTGCTGGCCCAGCACTGCAGTTTGCTCAGGCGTCTGATAAAGGTACCGTCGTTGGCGATAAACAACTCAGTTTACAGGTCTACAGGGACGATTTGGATCACGTGGTAGACTTAGAACACGTTCTGCAAGATCTGGCACTGCTACAGTCTGAGTACAGGGAAAAACTCTGTTTTACGCAACCGTCCGACACTGCCAATAATCCAGACAAGGCCATCCCTGACATCCAGGCGGTACAGTTTGGTGCCAGACACCTGCTCTACAGTCTAATTGTGACGCTCATCAACGTGGCCACACACATCATTGTCCCGGACACCGTCCCCGAGTCAGAGACAGCCGCCAGGGAAGCAACTTCAGCCCCAACCCCAACCCCAACCCCGATCCAGGACATCAGCAACGTAATGTTCCTGTAAGTGCAACAAAACGAGCTGAGCCAGGCTGGCCGAGCGAGCAGGCTGAGCCTTTGCATTCGCTTTGCCCTTCTGTCTGTGCTCTATTCCCCTCTCTTCTTTCTTGACAAATACTAACACTTCCACAGAAACACCTTGCGTTTGATCAAAGAAACAAAATCCGTTTTCTCCCGTTTTGTCTCCGTTTATCAAGACAACCCTGCAATTGTTAACGTACGTATTTCTTTCTCTCCCATCGATCAGTCAATGCATCCATGCATACATAATACTAACACGACTTTACAGGTTTATTTTACATTCATAGGCATATCCACAGACATATATCTTCTATTTCTTCTAATAATGACTGCATCCACTTTAAGAATCACTTCATTTTTTTCTGGTGTTTTACTGTTAATGCTAGGCACATTCTTAGCAATTTTATTTATGCCTTTTTTGATTGTGCTCATCTCAGGAATTTTGATTGCTGGTTTCTCTTTTACAGCCGCAAATTTGTTGTTTACACGAGCATCAAACAATTTGTTCACATACCTCCCTACAAGAGAAATACTTACTTATTTTGCAGATAGAATTCCTCCATCCATTGGCAGAGTTGAAGTGTCACATCAAAAACAACGTAAGGAATATGAAGAAATGTTGAAAAAGCAACAAAGTCTTCCAAACGGTTCTTGAACCAATATGTTGAATCATTGCTAATATATAATATTTAGTTTATTTAGAATTGCATACGTTTCATAATGCATCGATTTAGAATAGGAATAATATGATAATTAAAAAATTATGAATTAATATGTTGTAGGTTGGCTTTGAAAAGTGAAAGCGAATAATTGCAAAAAGGATTAAAGCACTAATAATTTGTAGAAAAGCGTCAATATTTTACGATAACATTCATGGAGTCAATAATGTCTAATAGCCAGTATAAGTCTTTTTGTTAGATAGTAGTTTGCAATGTGTCTGGTCCCAGATACTAGGCTCACAATTGAATGAAACGATCATATTAAGGAAATCTGGATTACTAGCAAGTTGGCTCAGCGTGTTCCGATTAAGATCCTGCTTAAAGATATATATCTAATATAGATTACAAAATATGAGTATGTAGATATGAACTAAATAATCATAAAATTGTTTATCAATTCACAAAATTTATTTTAGTCCTTTCAATATTGCTTTTCCCCAAATATTGTTGGCGGCAATGGAAACAGTTTAAACCGCTCCGTTTACTCTTTCTTTTCTTCTTCTTCTTCTTCTTCCCTTTCTTTTCTACTTTTTCGAGAGTCCAGGTTTCACTGGATCTGTCACTAAATCATCAAGAAAAGTCTTTACTATATGGGTTGAAGTTAATTTCCATTTACTCCAATAACTACAGTCCAAATCGAAGTGATATTACATTGAGTCCGATGTGGAGTGATTCTACAACATAAAAACATTCAATGATGTTGGCATTCGGCCTTTTAAGCTAATAAAAGTTCATTGAAATACTGAAGAATGCCAAAATTTAAGTTCCAAAAAAAAGCAAATATCAGAAGCTTTGTTGTTTTTATAAAATTCGTTACTTAAATCAAAATCATTATCACCGTGCTCGTTCGGCTCAGCCATTCCTGTTTTAAAATATGTGGAGAGCATTGAAATTCTTATCATTGTTATTATTTTTGCTCTCTTTACCAGAGTTCTTTTGATTTCAACTTCTTTCGTGTTTCCCATGCATAATTTTTATACTTCTCTGATGCATTAATTTAAAACTGACTTTCAAATGAAACTATTAAAACAACAATAAAAAGCACTATGAAATTTAAAAATGAACGTTTTCTTCTGATGAAAGTACTCATTTACGGATAGAGGATAAGACTTTGAAAGTGTATTATACTACAGTACTAATTTTTATACTAAACATATTTAAATTAGATTTAAAATAATTGATTTTTCAAATGCTTGATCATACTTCTCTAAATATATATCAAGAGCAGGTTTTGCTTCTTACATTGTATATAAATTTTTTGAATTGATTGCATAGATTTAGATGACTATTAACCTTATTAAAATATATTGTTAGATCCAACATTATCAAGATAAACTTTTACAATTATAAATATTATAAATGGACATATCAAGCAAAAAAAATCACACTGTTCTGATGTAAAAAAATTTTCACTGGAATAAAATGAACCATTTTTGTCATACAGTCACAAATAATCATAACTATGTCATTATTATGAATTGTTTCAGGTAAGCCAGTAATGAAATATATAAAAACATCTGTCCATCTTCTTTCTGGAACAGGTATGAATTACCAAATACTTTGCTCAAAATGTTTATGAAAAAAACATGGAATTACTTGGCAGTGATTTTTACTTAAAATTAAATGAAAGATTATCCACTGGTAACGCCTCAATTGAGATCACTCTCCAGTAAAAAGAATGTTTAACTGCGCTGGAAAGGACCATAAAGTAATTGCTAAAGAATTAAACTTAATCAGTGCTTATGTTCCGGAAATGAAAAAGATGGTTGGATTTGTCTTTATTTCTTTGTTGCTAGACAATGATATTGTCAAATTCTTGAAAACAATTGACAGCTCTAAGGAGAATAAAAAGGTAAAATTATTGAGTCTTAGATGTATTATTCTTTTGGCATATATCACATGTGCTACAAAATGTTTAAACTCTCTTGTTCAGATATTTCCAATAAAATGAATCAGCTAAATTTAGATATGTTTTCCATAAACCAAAATGATTTGCATCATTATTTAAATGACTATTTGAAATTAAACGATAAAGCAAGTTTTTATAGTGTGAGATAATTAATCGATACATTGGTTTTGCTAATAAAGTTGTCTAATATAATAAATTTTCCTTAAAAAATAGTACTTATCATTTAAATATCCTTTAATTATACTCACTTTTATGTTTATTAAAATACTATTTCTGCTATCAATATTCCCTCTCATATCTGTAAATGAATTGAATGAAATGCTATTAAATTAAACCAATTATTATTTTAAACCCATTTTTTTTTAGAACATTCAATGTGTCTATGCCCAATCCGTTTAATCTCTTGTAGTAATATTTTTCATTGTACTATATACTTTTGCTTTAACCCCTGCAAGGTTTGTCTCATTTCAGCATAAGAAAGATGTATTTTACCCATAAAATGATCCACTAGGCGTCGATCATTATCCACTTTTGACATATACGCCCCACATATTTCACAAACTTGTAATTTCTGCTGTCCAACAGTATTCAGTCTTTCTAGAGTTGCACTGTATCGTTGTTGAATTGCATCACGCTCAGTTAAGTAATACTTCAAACGCTCATTTAACTCAATAGTTTTCAACATATCACGTTCTTGAAATTCCACAATTTTCAATTCATCTTGTGTGATTTTCACCATCATGTTAAAATTCTCAACTTTTCGTGCAAGATCATTTAATATTTGTTTATCACTTGGAGAATAATCCAATCTTTCTTCTGCAATATCAACACGTTTATCACATTCACCTACAAAAATTTCTAAATCTCGTAAGTAATCCAATTGATAATTCTCTCGTGGCATAGAAACACCATTTTCCAACGCCGTTTGGTAAATCAATCGATGTTTTTCAATATGCATTTTTGGACATTTACCCACGTTTTCCTTAGTGTTATCAAGCATATCGTAAGGACATTTACCCACAAGAAAGCTTTTGCATACTCGTGGAGATTCAATAATTGAAATATCAATTTTTTCACCAGCTTTTAAACTGTTGGTTTGTTTGGGTGCTCGTGGATCAAAATCTTTAGGAAGTCGGCTCATTGACGGCTTCCCAAGCAAAGCTTCCACTTGCTTCCGTTGTTCTTCCTTTGCTGTCAAGAACCCTGTAGCCTGCATTCTTGTTTAATAGGCACAATCTTTAGATTAGGGAAGTAGAAGAAGAAAGCAAGCTGTTTAGAAGCAGCATGAATCTGTAAATTCGGAAAACTTCAACACGCACAGCAAAGCTTACTTTTCTTTTTCTTTCCTTGATAAAATGTTTCTTTTTTAAGCAAAAAACAAAAAAACATTTACCTAATAAATTCCATTACTCAACCATGTCTGAAAAACAAATATCTGTTGCATTTGTTTGTCTAGGAAACATGTAAGTTTTCACAATTTTTGCTTGTTTCCATTTACACTAATACTAACCACCATAGATGTCGTTCACCAATGGCCGAAGCTGTCTTTCGTGACATTGTCACCAAAAACAACCTGACACACGCAGTCAAACACATTGATTCATTTGGTACAGC
Organism: Pichia sp. NRRL Y-12824; assembly: GCA_030560915.1. Lineage (NCBI taxonomy): Eukaryota > Fungi > Ascomycota > Pichiomycetes > Pichiales > Pichiaceae > Pichia > Pichia sp. NRRL Y-12824. The sequence goes on along the minus strand of JAKTWG010000014.1, from coordinate 42,377 downwards.
AGGATACCACGTTGGTGATCGTTCTGATTCCAGAACTATTCAAACATGTAAGAATTACAATGTTCCAATTAATCACAGAGGTCAACAAATCAAACCCAAACACTTTACTGAATTTGACTATATCTTATGCATGGACGATTCTAATCTGTATAATTTAAAGAGAATTGAACCAAAAAATGCAACTGCTGTTGTTTCAATGTTTGGAGAATGGAAAACAAACGATGCGTTTGACAAAATTGTTGATGATCCATATTATGGTGGATCAGACGGTTTTGAAGTATGTTACAAACAATGCGTTCATTTCAGTAAAGTTTTCTTAAAGAAAGAGTTAGGTGTAAATATATAAATTATAAGTTGACTCTATACATCTACTGATTTTTCTTCAGAAATGAAACATTCTAAACCCATGAATGCATCATTTAATGATCTTTGGTAATATTCCTGGAGTTTATAACCCGCAGCTTTAAATTGTATATCATCAACCATTTTCATGTAGTAAGGATCTTTATAATTATCAACATCAAATCTAAATGGAAGTTCAACCAATCTGTCACCATTAAATGGAGTAAATGGAATTTTACTCTTGTTTTTGTTTTTGATATCGTTAGGATTAAGGTTTTTCATAATTGCTTCCTTCTGTCGTAAATATTTCTCTTCTAATTTCACCAATTGATCTCTACATCTCTTTGTTCTTTCTAACATTGAATTCTTAATGGTTTCTAAAATAACTTCAGGATCTTTATTGGAAGCTGCATTTTGTAATTGATCTATAACCTGAACTTTGGATAAATTCTTTAAATTTTTTTCTTCATTAATAACTTCATTATTAAGTCTGTTTCTTTCTGATTTATACTGTCTTTCAAGTTTTTGTAATTTAATGAATTTTTCATATTCTTGTTCCTTTCTTGCATTATTCAATTCAATAGACTGTTTGTTTTCAATTGAGTATTGTTTCAATCGTTCTTCAGTTTCTTCAATATCCAACCGATTCAAAAGTTTATATACAATATCTTCAATTTCCTCAAGATATTTATCGTACATTTCAGGAGTCTGAAAATCGTTTTCTTTCTTGTTATAAACACTAAGTACACGCCTTCGTATATCACATTCCTTTTCGACCTTCAAATCATCAAACACCTGTGCTTTAAACTTATTTCTTCTTAAAATCTTATCACAATTGGGGTATGGACACGGAGATGGACCAAGAGCAAAGATTCGGTCCACGCAAGCATCACAGATCTTGTGGTAACATTCAGGATTGATTTTAAACGTGATTTCTGGGGACAAATACTTGTCAGTCTTGCATACGGGACATAAGTCCTTGGGCACATTATTCCAGTCCAACTCAACCATGGCCGGTGTGACTATATGCTGCTATAGGGTTTCCCTCCTAAGAGACCCCCCCTCTTGCCACCGTGTGACTTTCCCTAAACTTTGCATTTTCTTCTTTGTAATAAAGAAAAAAAGGAGAACTCGCCAAACGCGTGCAATTCATCTTTCTTCACTATATTCAAATTGTTTTGACTGGTGTTTGTGCAGGTTTCTGGAAGGGGAAGGCTGTTACTGGGAAGTTTGAGCATTACAGAACACTGTCATGTCAGCCACACAATTGGAGTACGTGGGATCTCGTTTGGCGGCAGAAAAGCTACCTGTTACAGCAACTTTTCTTTCTCGAACATGGATGATCAGTGCAAAGAAAGCATCTGAAGTCATGAACGATTTTTACAATGCACATAAAGACGATATCTTATATCGGGGTCTATCGGTAAAATACAGTGTTTGCGGGAAACAAAAATGCAGAGGGAAAGGAGATAGACATGCAGATGTGCTTATAAAGATTATTGATTCGAAAGATTTAGATGATGTTATTAAAAATGAATATAGCAATGTGATTTCATGTCAGATATTCAGTATGCATTTACAATCAAAAATTTCATTAAGTAATATAATTGAAATGTCAAAAGTTAGTGGATGGAGTTATACTGAAGAGAATATGACCAAATGTGAACTTTTTCAGACTGAAACTAATGGTGTTTTAGATGTTAAATTAGAAACACAAACACAAGAACAAAAAGTAGTTACTAAAATGAAATCTGGATTATCAGTAACTAAACCTGTGAAAAGTGAGCCTAAAGCTGAAGAATCAAGTCGCCCAGTTTACGTATCTCGAAGAGCAGCAAGTCATCCAACACCTGAAACAAAGAGACCATTATACACATCTAGAAAGACTGAAAAAAGATCTGCTGAACCCACGAAGACTAAAACATCAAAGAGAGCAAAGACAATGTCTGATGTAGAACAAAAAAAACGTGATGATGAAAAATTAGAATTGGAAAAGATGATGGAAGAAGGATTCAGCGATGATGATGATTTTAATGATGGTGTCATTGTTAGCGGAGATACAGGAAATGGTGAGAAGGAAAAAGAAGTTGAATATAAGTATGATGATATAGATCTGGCTGAAACAGAAAAACCAAAAACTGAAAAGGAAGTCCAAGATAAAATACCTACTCAAGAAGACATAAATGATGAACTTGACGATATAGATACCGTATCTAAACTTCAACAAGAGGGACCTGAAAAGCCAGAAGTGGAGACGTACGTGGATGCCGATGGTTATGTCGTACGGAAAGTGAACCGCAAGCCGGCACCTGCTTCTTCATCAACAACAAAACGGTCGTATACTGTGGAAACGAAACCTGCAGCCAAACAAGCTAACGCAGGCCCGAAGAAGCAGTCTAACTTGATGTCTTTCTTCAAGAAAAAGTAATCATCATGTTTGATCACTAGGAAATCTTTAAAAGTGTTTCCTTATTGTATAAAATATTTTGTTAAATAGTAACTAATTTCATTATACTTGCACACCGTACCTCGAACATGAATTCGTCATCTTTTTTTTTCACCTTTGTCTTTTTTTTTTACACGTGTTTTTCTTTCTTCTCAATATTTGATTGTTTCCCTATCTCCAACCGATCATGTCTGAAATCACTTCTCCTGCTCCAGGCGGATCTCTTATGCTTGCATGGCAAGTCAAAAGTACGTTGTCCCCCTTTTCATTTTCTCTCTTCCCCTTTTCATCGGTGTTCATGACACTAACGATTAAATTTATAAAGAGAAGCACGTTCTTGTGGTGGGTGCCGGCGACGTTGCGTTATCCCGAGTTGACCATCTTTTAGCAGCAGATGCTAAAATTACTGTTGTTTCTGGACCAAATGTCCATCCAGTATTGGCAAAATACGAAGAGTTAGGCCTACTTGAAAAATTAATGAGACGGAATTTCAAATTAAGTGATTTGAAAATGTATGAGCCTGAAAATATTAGGAACAAAATTACATCTATAGATGATCAAGATGAAAATGCTGAGCTCGTGCCGTTGTCTGAAGATGACATTAGAATGATTCAGGAGTTCGAACAATGTAAATTTAAGATGGTATTGACGTGTATTAATGACTATCCATTAAGTTTACGTATCTGGCAACAGTGTAAAAAACTTGGAATTGATGTGAATTTAGCGGATAAGCCAGCCAATTGTGATTTTTATTTTGGTTCAGTTTATAGACAAGGACCATTACAGATTATGATTAGTACAAATGGTAAATCACCAAGATTATGCAATCGGATCAAGAACAAGATGCTTGTACCTATGTTTGACAAATTAAATTTGGATAAAGCTGTTGAAAATTTAGGTTATTTGAGGGCACAGTTAAGAAACGAATTTCATCCAGGTGAGGAAACTGCCGTTATCAAGGAAAGAATGGATTGGAATAAAAAAATTACAGACACATATAGCATTCAAGAATGGTGTGATATGGATCATGAATCCGTGGATAAGATTTTACAATTATATCCTGATCTACCAGATGTGGGAACATTGAAAATCTGTTAAAACCAAGAACGACATCGTTCAACTATGTATGGATTGTATCAAGAAAAAAGAATCAAGAACTTCTAAGACGTAACAGTGTAAAATCCAGCTCCTTGGCAGAAAACAGGTAAGCGAGTTTTCTTCATCTGGAGGGATAAAAGGGGAAATAAAAGGGAGTTATCTATTTTCTGATGCTCAGCTTCTTTACAGAAATCGGAGCTGGCCTTTTTAGACAAACACGCAATGTACCAATATCCAGAAAATACTGTCGGTGTTCCTATTCCGCTTTCTAATGATTACGAGACCTTTTGCAATTATAAGTTTGAAGTGGAACAACGTCTAGATGTTGAAACTCAACGTTTTGAAAGTAAAAAGAGGGCTGCTGAGGATGACTACACAAACTTTCGCAAAAAAGCACTACTTTTGAGGAAAAATCTATCAATACAAGACTACAGAATGCAAAAGACAAATTCTTTACCAGCTTTAAAAGAGTGGTTAACAGAAAAGTTTGATAAGATGGACGGGAAATTTGAGAAAATGGAAAAGAAACTTGATTTTGTTTTATACCAAATAGCCTTGCTTAAAAATAAAGAAGCATCCTCTAGAGGTGAAGAAATCGAAACCGTCAAGTTTTTAGTTGGGGCAGGTCCTAGTCCAAGGTTGCCACCTGTTTGGAATTCACAAGATATTGATGAATTAAGTAAAAAAGATTGCATCGAATTTTTAAGAGGTTATAACATACCATATACAGATTACGATGATATTCTATTAAAAGAAAAATTAGCGGCGGCTGTAGGAATTTCTCTTCATGGAGACATGAGCTTTGATTTCAATCCGTTTCCTAAAAATATTACAAATTAAATATGTTGTTTTCCTCTCATGCCCTATGATACTAAAAACAGGGCAGTATCAGCTGTAATCTGATAATTAGCTAGTGTTATTTAGCTTATATACTTATATCGATATCATCAATATTATCAATTTTCTAGTTACCAGGTAAAAAATCTGAAAGTCCATTTTTATATTTGCATTTGCATTTTGATAATGACGATTTAAACATCTTTAAGTTTTTTTCTCTACCTGTGCTACCTTACTTGAAAAGGAAAGTAGCACCAAAATAAACATCTAAAATCTAAAACATTCTTTTTTACATATCCACAATAGGTTTTGAAATCATCTGCAATATTTTTAACAAACTAGACCTGAAAACAGAAAAAGAGTTAATAAAAATCAATTATATAATGAGAAAAAGAACTGCTAAACAGAGAAGAAAAAAATTAAAAACGTTGTTTATTTATTTATATATGGATTGTATAAAGATAAAAAATAAAAAACTTTTAATAAGAAATAAAAGTATGAAAAATAAACTAAGGCGAAATAAAAATTTAAAGTAAGATCAATAAAATAAAGTAAAATGTAAAGAAATAGTTCAAACGGTAAAACACGCACGTAAAGAAAATAGTTATGGAACAGAATAAAAAAAGATAAAACAAAAAACCAGAATTAGAGGAAAACAAGAGGAAAACGAAAAAATAAGGCGGATCGAATCAAAAGAGAAATAGGAAAAGATAAAAAAATTCACATTGTAAAGCATTCCAAAAGTATTAAGTAAAGGTAAATTTATTCATTTACATTTTTCTTACCTTCACTAGTATTATCATCATAAATGTTTTTATTTGATTGTGTCATTTCATTGGTTGGAAAAGGTTGAGAAGAAACGTACATGTATTGACCATTTTGATCAATTGCAAATTGTTGTGGATGATGTGGACCATGAATTGAAACCATACCACTTGGTGAGTCCATTATACCTGATGATCCATGACTCATTGATGGAGGTGGTAAAGGTGACATATTCTGATTTTCAGGCCCTGGTACAACTCCATTCATATTATTATTAAAATATGGATCATAAATAAATGGTGGTGGCATTCCAGCTGGTATACCTGCTGGTATACCAACTAGTGTTGATCCATCATGTGATTGAAAAGATTCAACCATTTGTTGAGGCATTTGATTTGATGGAATCATAGTTGCAACATTACCATGAGGAGAGACAGTTTGACTATAATCATAAAATGGTCTTGCAATTATTGGTTGACCTTGAGAATGTGGTGGTTGACCATTAAACATTGTCATATTTGGAATTTGATTTGATAAATTATTATTTTTGGAATCATTAAAATCATTTTCATTAATAGATGATGATGAAGGTGGTGGTGGTGCATGTAATAAATTATTCATATTATTTGTGAAATTACCATTATTATGTATATTATTAATATTATTAAATCTTAAATTTGGATTATTCATATTTGGAAGGTAAATTTGGTGAATTGATTGTCTAAGATGATTTTTATTACTTGGTCTACCCCAACTTAATCTAACTCTTGAGCCTCCAATAACAAAACCTTGCATTCCTTCAATTGCACGTTCTGCATCAAATCTTTTAGAAAATTTGACAAAACCACATCCTTTACCTGGAGGAACTTTAATATTAACAATTGAACCAAATGGTTCAAATAATGCCATTAAAGTATCTTCATTTAAACCATTTGCCAAACCACCAACAAATACAGTTGTATTTGTTGGATCATTAAAATTTGAATTCATATTATTATTGTTAGTAGGATGATGAAATCCTAATTGTGGACCATTAATTGGACCACCAATAAACATAGATTGATCTATTGAATTATTATGAGAATTATGATTATGAGAATTGTTATTATGAAGATTGCTATTATTATTATTAGTATTTATATTTTGATGTTTCGGAGAAGCTAAAGCTACTCTAATTTGTCTTCCACCTAACCATTTACCATTCATTTCTACCAATGCACGTTTCCTATCATCTTCATTACTAAATCTGACAAAACCAAAACATCTAGATAACCCAGATGATGGATCAGTCATTACTCTTACAGTTTTAATTGAATTGAAATGAGATTGAAATAGTGCTAATAAATGAGCTTCTGTTGTATTTGCAGATAAATCACCAACAAACAAAGAATATTCTGGAGTTTGAGCAATTTGAGAATCCAAAGTTGCAGCAGATGCCCAATTCAACCTAAAACTTTTGTTATTTGTATCTGGAATAATTGTACCATTTAGGGATAATGCCTCAGTTGCTAATTCTGGAGAATCAAATTCAATAAAACAATAACCAGAATGATTAACTACTCCTTGACCATTTGTTTTAGCAAGTTGATGCAGTAATAAGTTATGCTTTGGTTTAATAACTTTAACATCAACATGTTTATCTAAACTTTCCCACAAGGAAGTAATAAAAATTTCATCCCACCAAGCTTCTAAATCACCCATCCATAAAGTTTTTGATGGAACTGTATTCGCAGGATTTTCAGGAGGTTGAGGTAATGGAACCGATGATGTTAAAAAGTCAGAAGGTAAAGAAGTTGACGAAGAATCATCCTTTTGATTTAATTGAATAGATGATGATTTTTGTTCCGGTTGTGCAAATAGTGGTGGTGTAGAAGTAGACAATGGAGAACTATTTTGTTCTTGTCGATTAATAAGGTCTTCAGATGACATGATTTGATCTTCTTTTGGTTTAAAATATTATGGTGCAATGAAAGTAAAATTGTAAAAAGGATAAAAAGCAAAGCAAAGTTATGAAAAGTAATGTAAGTTTATGGAAAATTAAAACAAAATTGAACTTAATTCAAATAAACACAAATTAAAGAATGCAGAAACAGAAAGTTATACTAATGGAAGTATAAATTGAATTAAAATGAGTTGGATGTCAGAACTAAAAGCAAACACAAACACAAAGGCAAACGCAAATTAAAAAAAAAGGGAACAATCAAATTTACTAAACGTTGGGTAACTAACTAACTAAGATAAGATAAGAAGCGTATATGTATAATTTAATCTAGTGCAATTTAATTGAGTCTTATCGGTATTGTTAAGATCGCAACAAGGAAACAATGAGATATGAGAAAGCGTGATGTACTATCCAGTATTGTAGTTAAGTCAAATGGAGGAAATGGCAGACGCAACGAAGTATCCTGTAATTGAAGCTGAGTTGTGCAAAGGGGTTTAGGAGGTGGGAAAAAAAGCGATAACAACGAGACGAGGGGAGATGAGTTGCAGTGAAGATAGAACTAGAAACAAGATGTCGTTTGCAATGCCGTTCCCGAATGTGTATGCTGCTGGCCGTGTGCAAATGGACCGTCCAGCAGGAAGCAAGGAAGTAATGGGCGGCAACGGTGAACAAACAAGAGAAGAAACAAGACGAAGCAACAAGACGAACGAAAAAGAAAAACACGAAACACGGCGAGCAGCAAGAAAGCAAAACGGGTTGTTTTCTGTTGTTTGTGTTGGTTGGGGATATGGGCTGTTTCCGAGCTAGAGAGAGAGGGGGGGAGATTCTAGGTTTAATACCGGCTATGAATACAGACAGGACCGGCCGGAAACTGCAGAGACGCAGAGGGGCTGCTACTCGGGAGCTGGATTTGCACGATTTGGTGTTGGACCTTCCGCCGCCAGATTTGCAGATGAATATGGATATGGAGGTGGACTGGGATGATGAAGATAAGAAAGGAGAGATAAATGAGGTAGAAGAAATAGAGGATGGAGAAGAGGAGGATGAAAAGGAGGAAGAGGAAGATTTTAGAGAACAAAGCATTCAGATTGATACTACTCCAGATCTTCCATCATTATCCACAATAACGCAATCTGAACAAAGAATTATTCAACAACATAAAGAAATTGTTAATGAACGACTGAAAAAACGACAACTAGAAAGACAAAAAGCTAAAAAGAATGCTAAACTAATTAAACATTCGGCTCGAAAAGCCGTTGTCAAATCCAAATCCATTCAAATCAAATACAGACGTATTCCTACGAACAAGGTAAAGTTAATTTATATTGATGTGATATCGCAAATGCTAAAAGATTATATACATGAAAAACTGAATATTGAAAAATATATTGATAAAATTATAGATTTAAAAAAATCAGTTAGGCGAAAAGGACATAAAGAGAATGAGAAGAAAATAAGGGATAATGCCAAAGAAATAATTAGAGAATATTATAATAGAATAGATGATTATTTTAGTAGTTTAATTGATATTCAACTTTCAAATTCATTAATACGGAATGATTTGGATAAGATTAATATAGAGAAGAATAAATTACGATTACAGATTTTTGATGTTCGACAAGAACGTAATATGGTTGGATTAGAAATGAAACAAATTCGTGATGAATTTAAGAATATGCGTTTACAATATTCTAATAATGAAAAATTATATAAAGATTTGATATCTTTAAAAGAAGGGGCCGTAAATAAAAATTCAGATGGTGAAAAATTAATGAATTGTATTAATCATAAATTAAATAAATTAGATAATGATATCAATTCAAAAATTCAATTATTTGAAATATTGAAAAACGTCAACGAATTACTTCAAACTAAATTGAAAAGTGTATAGTATTGTGTATAATAGAGTTTATTTAAAATCTTTTTAATTTATCGAATAAGATTATAATGTAATGTGTTGTTTATGTAATATACAAAAAATATACATAAGAAATAAAGTATAATTAAATATCGTCAGCAATTAAAGCTGCAATCATTCTGTATAAGTAGAAGAAGAACATAAATAAGAAGAAAGCCAACTTAATAAATGATTCTTTTTTGTGCTTACCTAAAGTTCTGAAGATTTCAGTTGCGTCTAATAAATGATTCTTTTTGTAAATTTTATCAAAGTTAAAAGCTAATAAAGGTAAGTTTAATAAAAAGACAAACCAATAACCGTGTAACAGAAATAATGTAGATAAGACACCATGCACAACTGCTTTAGGTACAATGTATTTGTTTAATTTATTACATAATTCGATAGGATTGATGTAATCGCATTCTAAATCAGAAAATGAGATAGAGAAGTAGACTTCTGTGAAGAGAGAAAGGGCATTGATTATAACTGCTAAAATGAAAAGGAAGATTTCTCCAAACATGGTTGAGTGGTGATAAGAATAGACTGTGCTGAAGAAAACGACAGGACCAGAAGGGAAATCAAAGACAATCGGACGACCAACTTGGGATAGAAATGTGGATTGAAGAGAGAGAAAGAGAGAAAAATCGCTTCGCTTTTCGAGTTTTGCGATTTTCAAGGGGGCGAAAAAAGACGGTGAGCAATATTTTGTTGCGTCGATCGACGGGATGTTGGTTTGGTCACGTGGCAAGGCGTCGATCGACGGCGCGCAGGGCGGGCCGGGTAACAGTGTGGGTTTTGCGTTCTATAAATGACTGGCATTTTTGAAATTTTAGTGAAGCCTGGTTAGCTCAATCGGTAGAGCGTTTGACTCTTATGAAAGTCTAGGAAACTAGCAATCAAAAGGCTGCGGGTTCGAGCCCCGCATCGGGCTTTTATTTTTTTTTATTTAGCTTGTTTTTATTAAATTAAGTTGTTAATAAGTTTTGCTCCGTGAATGGATGGTAAAAATAGTTTTCGTTTCTTTCTTACTTCCACCGAACTCCTCTTTTTTTCCTGCAATCACAACTCGTTAATTTCTTCTAGGAAATGTGCCATGCTTGACAAATCAACACCCTCCAATGATTGTTTCCATAACATTCGTGACTCTATCCCACAAGGTTACTTCATTGGTCTTTCTGAGCCTCATGTCATGTTAATATGTCATGTCTTACACACACTTAACATCTCAGTTGGCGATCCAATAGCTATACTAGAATTGGGGTCTGGTAAAGGATATATCAGCAGGATATTCAGTGGATACTATTGTATCCCTGTATTTTGTGTTGATTCTATCAAGGAAAGGCTGGACTCAAGTGTGAAGTTACAAAGATTATTAAATGATGATAAAATTCTTATGTATACAACTACAACTAGACAAGGTTCAAAGAAACAGAAAACTACAAATCATACGTTAATGTCGAATTATCATTGTGAGTTGAAAACAATTACGGATTTTCAAACCGTATGGAACAAATCGATTCAATATTTCAACACAATACCAAATCGATTGTTTGAGAATTTTGTTATTCTAGGTCTCAAATTGTGTGGAGACATGTATTATGACGTGGTGGACTGGATAGTCGGTTCCAAGACGGAAATGGTTGAAAACGCAACATCCGTTCATTTCGTTAGAATTCTGCTTGTGCCGTGTTGTCTGCACAAATGCCAGCGGTGGAAAGAAGACAGTAGCACAGACATTATTTCCCACATGGTTCAGCACGCCCGTCTCCGGCAGGTGTTCTCCAGCGTGGACACTGTCTTGTACCCGGACCCGGACCTGGACCCGGACCTGGACCTGGACCTGGACATGGCCTACACGGGCATACAGCTTGGCCTTGTTCTTCCATAAAAACGGCAACACAACCGTCCCAAAGCGGAAAACAAAAAATGCGGAGCCGCCCGATTCGGCAACTGGAAAAATGCGAATTGAAATGTCAACAAAGCACAACCAATTATTTCAAGCAACAGCCAACAATACAGCCAATCTTGTGACTCTATTGTTCAGGCGGTTTATTTCTCCATTTTCCCTGCAGGTTTTATTTTGCTTTGGTTTTGTTCTTTGGTTTTATTTCCTTCGTTCTTTTTCATCTGCTTTTTTTTTTCTTCCTCCCTTGTCTTCTTCCCTGGTCTTTTTCCTCCTTCGTTTCCCGGTTTTCTTCCTACTCCCCAGTTGGCAAAAATGCGTTCACTCACTTCATTATTAGCATTGACAGCTGCTGTCTCTGCCGCTGATTCCGTTTTCAATCAAACAGATATCACTTATGCTCCTTACGAAGACACTTGTCCAGCATTGAATTCTTCTGCAATTTACAATAAATCTACCCATGAAGGTTACATTCGTTCAAATTATTTAATTTCTCAAGATGAATATTCTTATGTTGCTGCAAGACAAGTTAAAACAACTGATAGTTTGATTGAATTTTTAGACAATTTAGAAATTCCTGAATATAATGAGACTTCTTTCGCTAATTATTTCCAACTATTAAACCAATCTACTATTAATGTTGGTTTATCTTTCTCAGGTGGTGGTTTTAGATCTTTATTTACTGGTGCTGGTGAATTAATGGCCTTAGATTCAAGAACTACACAAAATTCTTCATTAAAAGGTTTACTTGATTCTTCGGTTTATATTTCTGGTCTATCTGGTGGTTCTATTTTGTTATCTACTTTAGTTTTCAACAATTGGACTTCTGTTGAAGATATTGTTTACGATAATTCAACTTCAATTTGGAATACTACTGCCCCACCTGTAACTTCTAATATTTCTTTCTGGATGGAATTATTAGATGAAGTTCTGCCAAAGAAAAAGGCCGGTTATGATATTACTTTAGTTGATCTTTTTGGTAGAATTTTATCAAGATATATGTTTGAAAAGGATGATGATGAATATGGTTTAAATACGTTATGGTCTGATATTCAATTTATTGACTCTTTTATTGATTATGATATGCCATTCCCAATGATTGCAGCAACTGGTGGTGTTACTTCAAATATAAGTGAATTTTCTACTAATGTATTTGAAATTAATCCATATGAATTTGGTTCTTATTCACCATTTGTTGGAGGTTTTATTCCAATCGATATTTTAGGTTCTGATTTAAATGCAGGTTTACCAAATTATTCTTATGATTGTACCTATGAATTTGATAATGCAGGTTTTCTTACTGCTGCATCTTCAAATATTTTAGTTGGTTTTCAAAATGCTTTAGAAGGTTTCCTTGCTGGTAATGTTAATGATACAACCATTGCTTATGAAGAACTTGGAACTAATATTAGTGTTACTTATGTTGAATTATTATTAAACTTGGTTAATAGTAATTATAATGATACTTTATTTGCTTTAGTTGATAATCCATTTTACAATTCTACTTTAGCATATAATGAAACTGATATTACTGATGGTGAAACTTTAAAATTAGTTGATGGTGGTTTCTTTGAAGAAGTTATTCCATTAGATCCAATTTTAGCCCCATCAAGACAATTAGATATTGTTTTTGCTTTTGATAATAGTGCACAAACTGAAGATAATTGGCCAAATGGTACTTGTTTATACGCTACTGAAGAAAGATGGGCAGAATCTTTCCCAGATGATGAATTTTATCAATTACCTTCATCAACTGAGGAATTCGTTGATTTAGGATTAAACAAAAGACCTGTTTTCTTTGGTTGTAATGGTTCTAGTTTAATCACATCTCAAGATAATCCAAATGCAACTATTGAATTTAATGTTATGAAACCATTATTAGTTTATATTCCAAATACTAATGTTACTGCAATGTCTAATATTACCGGTTATCAATTATCATACCCTGAAAGAGATGCAATTATTGAAAATGGTTTTGAACTTGCTCAATATGATGAAGAAGAAGATTTCGCTCAATGTGTTGGTTGTGCAATTATTAGAAGATCTGAAGAAAGAGCAGGTATTGAAATTTCACCATTCTGTTCCAAATGTTTTACTAAATATTGTTTTGAAATTGACGAATATGATAACTCTACAATTAGTGAAGTTGTCCCAACTTCAATCTACTCATCTTCTGCTTTACCAAGTCACTTATCTTCTTTGTTGAGTAAGAAAACTACGTCAGTAGCATTCCCAACTAATTTCCCAACTATTACAGCTACCGCTTAATAGTTTCTTTTTCTTTGATACCTAATTTTTTATTATTTCACATCGTTATTATATAAATTCTTTTTATATAGGTTTTTAATTTACTCTTGATACTTAACCTTCCAAGAATCCAACCATTTGCATCTTTTTTCATCATCATTATTCAATTTTCTAACAAGATCCACAATTTGATTAATTTCTTTCGTGAGAGAATCTGATGCAATTTTTGCACTTTCTAAATCAGAATCATAAACAATACAAGCAACTAAATCATCAACAAACTCATTAACTTTTAGTCTTTTTTCATTAAATAAATCAATTCCTTTTGAAAACTTAACAGTGTATTTACTTACAGGAATGGATTTATCTAATAATGAAATAAGTAATTTAACTAATTGTATTTTTGTGCTCCATTCTAAACCATAATAAATAACTTCTTCCTCTGCTTCTTCTTCTTCTTCTTCTTCTTCTTCTTCAATTTTTGTTTTCGGTTTATCATCATTTATTCCAAATATATCTTCATCATCCATATCAAATCCACCACCAACAATCGGATTTTCAAGCCATTCTTTTAATTCTTCTAATGCATCAATAACCAATTTATTACTCTGTTTAAGTTTCATGCGTAGAACTCCACTAGAGCCATTTTTAAATGTCTTTGTAGCACGTTCACATGCTTCCCATACAACACCTACACCAATAAGTCTTTGATCTGCAGTACCTTGTGTATTCTCTTCTTCTTGTTGATCTACAAATTTAATTAGTTCTTGAATAAGTACAATAGAAGATTCAATAATTGATAATCCATCTTGTGCAAGTTCATTGACAAATAGAAGTGAAAGTTTTTCAGAATCATTTTGAAGTTGATTAAGTAAAGAAATTAATAAAACATTGTATTTTACAAGTGAATCAATTTCTGTCCAACATGTTTTATATGTTGATTTAGCAATGGGTGGTTTAAAAACCAATCCAAGTTTAGTTGCATGTGCACTGATCAAAGAGGAAAGTTTCGGTATTTCATCAAGTGGTTTCGCAATGTTTGATTTTTGTAATGTTGACTCAACGGATGTTGTAGCTGAACTTTGGAAATTGTTGTGTAATTGTGAGAGTGAGTCAACAACGGCAGCAATATGTTCTTTGAGGTTGTCTGCGGTAATATCCATAATAACGGGTGTTGGGGGGTTTAAAATTACAAAAAAAACGGAGAAGAAGAAGAAGAATAAAAGAAAGTATATACGAAACTTCTAAAAGGTTGAAAACAAAAACTTAAAAAACTTTTTCATGAACGAAAAACCAATTTCCCAATCGAGAAATTTTCAATTCAACTAATTTTCTTGGGACACCATTCCGGTAAACTTTCTGTCTTAAATTCGTATTTTTCACCTACATAAGGTCCATCAACTTTCCCGTTCCATGTATATTTCCATGCATGTAAACAAATGGCATGTTGGTCAGGAGCAATATATTCACCAACTCCACATTCAGGACAAGTATCTGCATTTACCTTTTCTTTAAGTGCACGAATTCTTTCAGTCCTATCCATAATAATTTTCCAATATGAATCTGTAATATCAGTTTTTTGTTTGGTTATTTCTCTGTATTTTCCTTGATGTCCATATAATGGATCATCGATTATCGGTGTACCTAAATTTCGAAGATGTATTCTGATTTGATGTGGGAATCCAGTCGTTAAATTCGCCATGACTATTGTTTCATTAAGATCAGGATCATATATAAGTTCACGGAATGTTGTTTTGGCATTGGTATATTCGTGAATCATGTTTCGTGTGGGATACATGTACACTAAATTATCTGTACATTCTACAACTGAATTTTTTAATTTTAATCGACCTTGTATTCGTGCCAAATAAGTTTTCGTTTTTATCCATGCAGATTTATCTTTGAATTTAGATACAGTTACAGCATCTTTTGCCCAAAGTAACACACCAGTGGTTAATCTGTCAAGTCTGTGAATTGGGTATAGTGATTCTTGTGGTATGTTTAATTGACGAGAGAGTAGAACATGGATTGTATTGTAATAATATTTTTGCACTCCATGGACGGGTATTCCTGGTGGTTTATCAATGGCGATTATTTCAGAAGATGATTTGGATGACTGGATTATGTGTAATGACGATGGAATGGGTACAGGTGTTTCATGAATATGTTGCTTATATGTGATTACCGCATATGGTGGTATTGGATATTTAATGAATTTATTAAGTGTATGAACAGTGTAAGTTTGTGTAGGTATTAATGATGTAATTGATTGTGTCCAAAGTTGCACATTTTTGCGAATCAAGAGATCGATTAAGTGTAATTTTGAGAAATTAAATCGATATGGTTTAGAATTTAATGTATCTATAAGAGATTTCCCCTTATTTGCAGAATTTTTAATGATATGTTGACGGAAATATGGTGCTGGAGCGTACAATTGAGGAACACGATGAAGTACAGGCGGAAGAACCATGATAAACGATCCACAAGAATGTAGAGAAAAAAAAAGATCAACACATAAAATAATGAATTCATGTTGAAAAATGCGAATCGAATTTTTATATAAGTGTGTGATAAATATACAAAAGTTTTTAAAATCACCAATCACCGTCACTTTCGTCATCTGAGACTGCAACTTTAGCCTTTCTAGAGCTCAGAGCTGCCGCTAGGGCGTCTGCTAAACTTGCCGGTTGACCAGGGGCACCACCAGGGCCTGATGGACCGTTAGATGATGGAAGAGATACAGGTTCACCTTTTGCTTCTTGTAATAAAACACTTGGTTTGTCAAGTTGACTTTTGTCGACTTTACGAAGAGAACCAAGACCTCCGGCACCACGAATGGATGCTAAAAGAGCATCTCTGCTGGAATCACCTGTAGCTTCGACGAGTGGTGGACCAGATGCTGCTGGAGGTGGAGTAAAGATTGGCATTCCTGCTGGTGGTGGTGGTGGTGCAGGTGGTGCTCCAGCGGCAACTGGTGCAGAAGGAGCCATATTTGTGTTAAATGCTGGCATTGGTGGTGGTGGTGGTGGTATATTAGCTGCTTGTGGTTGTTGCTGTGGAACTGTTCTTGGAGGCAGTTGTTGTTGCAGTTGAGGAGGAGCAGGATGATTAGGTGGCAGAAATGGAGGAGCAGTAGGAGCAATAGGAGCAGCATTGTGTCTTGATGGTGGTGGTGGTGGAGCCGGTCCTCTTCTTGGTGGTGGAGGAGCTGGTGCAGCTAAACCTGTCGAACGTGCAGGTGGAGGAGGTGGGACAGCACCATTTCTTGCTGGTGGTGGTGGAACGGGATATCCTCTCGTTGGTGGTGGTGAAACAGCATTACGTGAAGGCAGGGTGGGTAGTGGACGTGCTGCATTTGATGGAACCATCCGTGGAGGTAATGGTAGTCCAGGAGTAGACGTTGCCGGAGGTGCCAACGGTGGTTGTTGTATAGGAGTAGTAAATGTTGGTGGTGGTGGAACGTTGTGTACACGATGAGGTTCTGAAGAGACTGTAGGTGGAGTATATGGTGGAGGAGATGTGGTTGGAGAGGATGAAGATTTATCTGGTGGTGTTGATTCAGCAAAACTGTTCATATCAGAATATGAATCATTTTTAGCTATTGAAGGTGTTAATGATGCTGCTGCTGAAGGAGGTGGAGGAGGAGGAGGGGCTTTTTTCTTCCTTGAATCAGAACTCATTGAACTAACTGTAGTAGATCTGGATCTTGGTTGTTTTTGTTGAGACACAATCCTTTGTTTGTTTTGAAATCTTCTTGGAATAGGAGGTTCTAAACCAACCAAAGGACCACCCTGTTTAGAAATATAATCTTTTATAAATTCACGATTTTCAGCAATCATATCTTCAGAAATTCCTATATTTTCCAATTCTTTATAAAATGAACGCCATTCTGGAGGTGGTTCATTATCGTAATATAATATTCCCTTTGATCTCCTCATTCTTTGTTCGTTAATTTCAGTTGAATCGTTCGTATTTGTGTTACCTCTGTATCCTTTAGTTGAAAATTGTTCAGGTTTTTTTCTTGCTTCGACTGCATTGTTGTTATGAACTGTCAATTTTGAAGCATGTTTATTTCTATTAATTACCCTTTTATAAAAGTGCTGAGCATCTGACTTGTCATCAAATAAGAATCCCACAGAATATTCATCAATTTCGAAACTATGGAAAAACAATCTGTCTTGAGAGTATTGAAAATCGACCCAAAGTTCTTGGTCCCACAGCACTCCTTGGTTACCAATGATGTCAACAAGTTTAAAGAAAAATGTATGACCAATTAGATCGTCTACTAGCACAATGGCACCTGTAAGTCCTGTCCATGTCCATGTTGTACTATCTTGGCAGTTAATGTAAAGACGCACTACAGCTGCGTCAATGATTTTGTTGGCGGCTTTAGGGACGGCCCTTTTGACCCTGTCCTTGTCCTGTGTCGAGAGGGTCATTGTGTGGTATAGACGTGCTCTTGTCAACCCCAACGACACCGAAACCGTGCCAACTCAGCACAAACCAAGCAAACCAAGCAAACTAAGCAAACAAAACGTATTGTCTTTTCCAGCGAAAGCGAAGGCGATTTTCTCAATTTCCTGTTTCTTCTTTCTTCACTGTATGTGTGTGTTGTGTGTTCTTTTCCTTCCTTTTGGCCTGCTTTGTTCCCCATCAGCATGTCCGGAAGACAAGGAGGAAAGGCGAAACCGCTTAAGAAACCCAAGAAGGCCTCCAAGGACCTTGACGATGAAGACGTGGCGTACCAACAGAAGCTCAAAGAGCAGAAGAAGCTCGAGAAGGAAATGGCTGCCAAGGCTGCTGGAAAGGGTCCTATCGTTGGGGGAGGTATCAAGAAGAGTGGTAAGAAGAAATAGAACTGATCACGACATGTGTACTTTGTGTAATATCGACTATCTATCTGTCTATCTAACCGTCTGCTGTCTGAACAGCCCATTTCGTTGTGGAAAATTCCCATACTAAACCGAAAAAAACAGCAGCAAGTTCAAATCGAGAACAACAATTTCTTTGATTTCCTTGCTTATTTTATTTCATTGTATTGCCATTTGGTCTTTCTTTTGTGTTTCCGAACAGGGTGTTGTGGCTTTTTAAAGTGTACATATCGTTTATATTACGGCAACATGCTTACGAAACACAAGATCGTCTTCCTCGGTGACCAGGGGGTCGGTAAGACTTCCCTGATTACACGGTTTATGTATAACACTTTCGATACACATTATGCAGCAACAATTGGTATTGATTTTCTTTCCAAGACTATGTATCTGGATGACCAGACTATACGATTACAACTTTGGGACACTGCTGGTCAGGAAAGGTTCCGTTCCCTTATCCCTTCATATATTAGAGATTCTAAAGTAGCAATGATTGTTTATGACGTTTCAAATAAGGATAGTTTTGAAGATATCCCACGTTGGTGTGATTATGTACGTACTGAGCGTGGTGATGATGTAATTATGGTTTTAGTAGGGAATAAATCAGATTTACCTGCCAGAGTAGTATCTACTGAAGATGGTGAAAAATTAGCTAAAGAATTAAGATTTAAATTATTTATGGAAACAAGTAGTAAGAATGGATATGGTGTTAAAAATTTATTTAAAAAAGTTGCTAAATTATTACCTACATCAACAGGTGGAAGTACAAATGATTCAAATGATTTAAATACAAATGTTAATGAATCTAATACTCAAACTATTGATATTTCTACACCATCTAAAGATCAAAATCAAGAACAAACGGATACATGTCAATGTTAAATTTAAATTTAAAAAAGAATCTATTAATTTTAAGTTTATAAAATGAATATATATTAAATATACATGTATAAGATTATAAATATTTTTTAAGACCTTTTAATCTTTCAACTGCATCAATTAAGATTTCATCATCTTTACAAACAGCAAAACGTAAACAATCAGAGATATCAGCTGCATCTTCTGGTAAATAAAATTCACTTGGTGGAATTGAAACGACACCAAATTCTTGAATTAACCAATAAGCTAATTTAAAATCTCTTGGTTTATTAGCAATTATATCTGGCCAATCTAATTCCGGCATTTTAACATGTTTTAAATTAACCAGAAGAAAATAACCACCATCAGCTCTAGTATAAGGAATTTTTAAATCATTAAAAACAGATTCTAAAATTTCATATTTTTTTTTATATTGATCTCTCATTGATTGATAATAACCATTAGAATCTGCAGTTTTAATTGCATTTGCAACAGCAATTTGAGTTGGTGAAGGAGTTGAAAAACAAATTCTAGTATGTGCAGCTTTAACATAAGGAATTAATTCTTTATTACCAATAACCCAACCAATTCTCCAACCAGTTGCAGCAAAAGTTTTACCTGCAGAACCAACAAATAAAGTACGACGTCTAATTTCTAAATCTTCAGAAGTTGCAATTCTTGGGAATTCATCACCATAATAAAGATTTTCATAAACTTCATCAGAAAGAACAATGAAATTATGTTTAACTGCTAATTTACCAATTTTATTTAATTCTTCTTTAGAAAAGATTTTACCAATTGGATTATGAGGAGTATTAATAACAATCATTTTAGTCTTTGGAGAAATTGCATTTTCTAATTCTTCCCAATCAATTGAATATTCTGAACCATCAACAATTCTTTCAGAAAAATCTTTTGGGGTATGTAATTTCACATAAACAACTTTTCCACCTGGCATTTCAATATTTGAAATATATTGATCAAAGAAAGGTTGAAAAACGATAACTTCATCACCAGGACTAATGAAACCGAAAAATACAGCCAACATACCTTCATTTGCACCGGTAGTAACAACGACTTGATCACTAGTTAATTCATAGCCTAATTTACCAGAATAATGATTTCTTAATGCTTCAATAAGTTGAGGTTTACCTTGAGGACCAGCATATTGGTTATCAGCAGCGACATCGAAAGCGTCTTTAGCGGATTGAATTGCGAAATCTGGAGGAGAATAGGAGAAAAAGCCTTGGCCTAAATTGGCGACATCTTGACCAGAAGATTGTTTCTTTGCTGCAGCGGTTTCGTTGATAAGAGACCAGATATCTTTGCCACCGAGAGAAAAGTACGGGTTGTTTTTAGGAAGAGCAGACATTGCACGGAAAGAGAGGGCTTTTGCGGTTGGAGAAAGGAGCTTGTGGGTGAAGACAGCACGTGCCAGCATGCAGGGAACAAGGGCGGATATCAGCCATGGACAAGAGGAACGCAACGACGGCGAACGGCCAGGAAACAGCAACAAAACAAACAAGTGCAACAAGCAGCAAATAAAGCAAGCAGTCGGCCGGTGTGGCTCAGTCGAGCTGAAAATGCGGTGCGCGGCCAAAAGGGGCAACTGCCGATCCGCCACAGTTTTTTTGCAGTTGAAGATGGCCACTTTGACGGTTTGGGGGGTGTTTGGGGTGTTTTGGGGTGTTTTGGGGTGTTTTGGGGGGTTTCGGAAGAGTTGGCCGGCGACACACCATGCACACGCCCTTCGAACTCCCACACGCGGTGCTGGAGACCGGGCCTGGACCCGCAAGACACACACGGGCCCTGCGTCCCTACGTGGCCCGTCTCGTGGCGCAGGATGCCGCCCGTCCCGTCCATTCCAATCCTCACAACCGCTTCGACGTCGCCCGCTGTGCCCTGCACGAAGAGACCCTGGAATGCTGGGTGGACGAACAGCAGGATCAAAGGCAGGATGAAGAAGGGGGAGAAGAGGGACAAGAAGAAGAGGTCGGTTCTGAGAAAAGCAAGAGAAAGCGTAAGAGAAAGACAAAGGCAAAGACGAAGACAAGATCTAATGCCAGAACTGAACGAATACCTTTATCTCACGATGCCCAGCTTGTTACATTTGGCTCAAACTCAGACTATATCTTCAACTCTAACCAAGTTGTTCATCTCAAACAGCAGATGTACCTTTCTTTGCAATCACGTACACGTTCTAATTCACGAAATCGTTCTAGATATAGGACACCCAAACTCCCATTAGAAATTGGTCCAAAAGACGTTAGATTAGCCTTAGTTACACTTTCTGGTAATGAACCTGCCTTGAATCCTGTCTATTTCAATGAATCTTTTTCCACCTCACAATATGAAAAAATATCTTTTATGAAATATCTTTCCAGAGTTTTAGATAACTTATTCTATATATCACTATACAAAGAAAATTGGACTTTATGTTATAAATTATTTCGGATACTTATTGGTACATTTGATTCAGATATCCTGCAAATATGGACAATAGGTGTTCATATTCTTACGGAATTAAACATAACTCAATTTCTTTCAAATTTACAAACCGAATGGAAAATAGAAACAGATGATAATACCGAATGTCCAAAATTGTCTTCTAAGACTTTGAAAGATTTATCATTTTTGCAAAATCCATCATTAGTTGAAATATTATCAGGTATTAAAAATCCAATTTTTTTAAAAGTTTTGAAAAAAACAGTTGCTAAAAGAAGACCATTACAAGATACCATTTTTAAGTTTTTAAAATTATTAATGAGAACATCAAGAAATCAGCATCCTCTGACTGGTGCTTTTCCTGAACAATCTTATGTGAATGGTGGTGTTATTATTCGTGATGAAGAAGCAGATGCTGAAACTGGTGCAGAAACAGAAGCTGAAACAGAAATAGAAACACAAACACAAGAAACACGAGAAACACGGAAATCAACAATCGAATCAGAGGACTTGTTAATAATTGAATCTGAATCTGAATCTGAATCTGATGTATCTTTATCGGATTCTGATTCTGAAGAAGTTGTTACCAAACCGGAAATTAAATCCGATATTGAATCCGAAACTGAATCCGATTCTTCTACCTCTTCTACCTCTTCTTCTTCTCCTCATATTTCATCTTCATTGTTAATAAAAAATGCAGAATTTAATCCACATGCAGAAACCCGTCATCCACATCAACACACATATATGCAAACTTTAAGACGTCATTCTACTCCTTTACATAGACATGGTACACGTACACGTACACCTACTTTTACAATCTCTTACCTTTGGTTACTTGTACGAACTGGAAGATTTAGTGCAGTTCAACGTGCAATTGAACCTTTATTACTCGTTGTTCCTACAAGTACAGATGCACGTGTTGGTTTAGCTGATTTAATGAGTCGTGTTCTTGACATATCTTGTATGGTTCAACAAATAATAGATGACAAACAAAGAAAAAGAAATTTAGAATGGGATAAAGTTGATTTGGTGTATTCAAAACTTGAAGAGTTGGATGATGTTTGGAAAAGGTGGAAAGATCAATTTACTAGTAAAAAAAGGAAAAAAAGAAGAGGTGTAAGACAATATTCTGATTATGGAGAAATTGAAATTGCTTTGGATAATTTACACAATTGGATTAATAAGACAGTTGAATCTGCAAAAAATATGAACAATGAAAAAGATACGGATTCTTCATCATCAGATTCATTTATTACAGCTGATGAAAATGAAGAAATAGAACAAGATATTGATGATGATGATGAAGAAATTAGAAAAGAGATGGATAGATTGTTAGGATATTCCACATTACTTACTAAACAAGATAACGAAGAAGAGGAAGAAGAGGAAAAAGAAAAAGAATTTAAGTTCCGAGAAGAAGAAAAAGAGGAAGAAGAAGATGATGATGATGATGATGAAGAAGTGAAAAGAGAAATGGAACGTCTTCTTGGATATTCTGAAGCTGTCATAAATGATTACTCTGACGAAGAACAAGAAAAAAACGTAATTAATGATGAAGATGAACAATTTTATAATGAATATTTTGATGCAGTTGAACAACACAGTCAAATGAACCTTGATTCAGATAGTGATTAAATTCTTTATTATTTATGTACAATATTACTTTATAGAAACATTAGATATGCTAACTACGTCTTGAGGATCTGAATGTACAGTTCCATCAGCATTAATCTGTAATACTACAGGTGAAATACTTTGTTTGCCTGGTACAACATAATCATTAATTTCAATCTGATATTCTAACAACTGTGCTTTTAAATGTTCAATCTCTTGTTGCAACATGATAATGTCCCCAGCAACAGTTACTTTATGACATGAATTCTCATATTTTGTCCAAATAGTTTCCAAAATAATAAATCCAGTAACCAAACCATATATCACAAACTCACTCACCAGAAATGCACCATGTCTTACTTTACTTTTGTTATCGTCACGTGCCTTATGTTCTAAAGCCAATCGTTTTTGTAAAATCGTATCCCAATATTGTGCACGATTTGAGACATTAATACATAAAGATCGACAAACGGTGTTGTGTCTCGCCAGAGAAGTGATTGCAAGAGATACCGGTCGAGTTAGCTGTCGAACAAACAAAGTCAGAAGTCGTAATGGTAGACCACTCATAATTTCTATAGATAAGAAACCGTAAGTTATAATAAAGTAATGGTGGGGAAAAAGAAAGACGAGAATAAACCACAAAATGAATGCAATGTAGCAATCATAAGCTATCAGCAACAAGAAACTACAACCTTAATTCCCTTCATATCAATCGATTATTAATGCATGGAAAACGCTATCAGTTAAATAAACAAAGATGGAAATGCTGCCTAGCGAGGATGGGGTGTGTTGAAATTGCATATGTGTCAGTTACGAGCTGTTCTTTTCTATAATGTCTGATAGGGGGTCTAGATGAGTTGGGTATAGACAATGCTATCAATGATTTCAATGACACGACAGAGAGCTATTTTTATTGGTTACATCGTGCTGAGCACGGCTGCCACCGTGTTCAAGTTCATCAGCCTTTATGACACAACACCTAATTTTTATGTTCTTGGTGTTAAGTTTTCACATGGTGATGCTTTGCTTATTTTTGGTAATATGATAGTTGCAACTATGTTATTATTTGGAACAATTTTACAAAATTTCATTTTTGGAGAATTAAGATTAATAGAAGTTGAACATTTGTATGAACGTTCATGGGCGACAATTATCGGACTTGTTATGTCTGGAAGTGCTTATAAACGAAGTGAGAATTCCATTTTTTTGGTATTTTTAGCATCAGGATTATTGTTTAGTAAAGTTTTCCATTGTATTTTAAATGATAGATTAGATGCATTGATTCAACAATATTATCAAAGAAATGATAGTTCAATTAAATCTATTTTATTTAATAGGATTGTTTTTACACTGATTATTTTTGTTAAATTTGATATTACTATAATTAAAGCATGTATTGATGATTCTTTTATACATCGATCTGCAATGTTATTAGTGATTGCATTTGAAGTTCTTTTATTAGTTATTGATTTAATTTATTCAAGTGTGAAATTTTTACTTAATGTCTTCGAATTATACTATTTACAAAAATTCCCAGATGAAGAAATTTGGCGCTATAAAGTATGGATTGACTCAATTGTTAAAGTATTGTTAGGATTAGTTAAAAGTATAATGATTCCAACATTATTTGTATTTTTCACTATTTTAGAAACATTACCATTTAATTTAATATTTGAATCATTTAGGGCATTTTATTCATTTGGAAAATCAATCAATGGTCTTTATAGATTAATTAAAAATGCTAAAAAATTAAATAATTCATTAGAATATCCAACACAAGAAGATTTAAATGATTCAGATCTTTGTATTATTTGTAGAGATGATATGATTTTAGGTGGTACAGGAACAAGTAGAAGTATTCCACGTAAATTAAGATGTGGACATATTTTACATGATGGATGTATTAGAAGTTGGTTAGAAATGTCAAGTGCTTGTCCTACATGTAGGAAAGAAGTAATTGTTAATGATTCCAAACCTATTGATAATAATTTGCAAAATAATGGTAATAATCAAATAAATGATTTAATTAACGAAAATGAACATGATAATGTAGATGAAAATGAAAATAATAATGGAATCGTGAATGATAATAATATAAACAATAATGACAATGACAATTACAATGATAATGCAATTTTAAATACACTTATGGATATAAATGATGATGATATAAATCATTATCAATCTAATGATCTAGCAGATGATGATGAATATAATAGATTTTTAAATACCGAAGAAATAGAAGATGAAAGAAATGAATATTTTGAACATATACCAAATACAGAAACTGAAGTACGTGAAGAAAGATTAAATCAAATTGAGCATGTCATTGATGAACTTGGATCATTAAATATGAACACTATTCAACGTAGACATTGGTTACGTGCACGTAAAAACATAAGCTCAATTAAATCACAAATACCGAGTAATAATAATAATGTTAATGAATTCGTACATGAATTACAACCGGGATCAGTTGTTCCAACTGATTGGACGATTTTTCCGATTGAAAAATCACAAAATGATGATGATTATAACGTTATAGTGAATAAAAACGAATCCAAGACAAAGAGTAGATTACGTTTAAAAATTGTCCGAAATGGACGTATTGTTGATCGAAATACTTTTAACAAATACAGTAGATAAGATTTTTTTATAAGTAACAAATAATTTTCTCAATATACAACATTATATATTATACATTTAAACAACTGAGTGGATGATTAATATTAGAAGGCCAAAAAAAAAAAAAAATAATATCCCTCAAAAGTTCAAAATTTTCTTTCCCTATTATCTATTTAGCTTTGTTTCTTTCAACTTTCAAAAGTAAAGCTTTATTAATATGAGGCAAGACACCACCATAAGCAATTGTTGCCTTAATTAAAGTGTCTAATTCTTCATCACCTCTAATAGCTAATTGTAAATGTCTTGGGGTTATTCTTTTGACTTTTAAATCTTTAGCTGCATTACCAGCTAATTCTAGCACTTCAGCAGTTAAATATTCCAAAACGGCAGCTAAATAAATTGCACTTTTGGATCCAACTCTGATTTTACTCTGTGCTGTTTTCTTCAGGTATCTCTTGATTCTACCAACTGGGAATTGTAATCCTGCACGAGCACTATGAGATTGTGATTTAAGATGACCATCTTTGGCACCTGATTTACCTTTACCACCGTGGACTTTTCCGGACATAATAAGACGGGTTTCGATGTGATGTGTAGAGAAGCAGAGCAGGAACCGAGCTAGCACGGAAGAAACCCGGAGAAACAAGGAAACAAGAAAGAGCATGAGCAAAGAACAAAACAAACAAGAAAAAAGAAAACAAAAACAAAAACAGCGATCACGCGAAAATGCGAAAATGCGAAAATGCGAAAATGCGAAAATGCGAAAATGCGAAAATTGTGAAAATTGCGAAAAACAGGCGTCGATCGACTCCGTTTTTTTTAGTATTTGAAAGGTCTATTTTCGTTTTACAAGGTCAACATATAAATACACAAGGTCTATAAACTAAGGCTGTCCGTTAAGCAGATTGGCGATGCATGGGTTTTTGTCAGCGCTTGATAGCTTGGGTCGATCTTCTTCTGTCTCTGCAGCAGGCGCAGATTTACATATCGTAGAAGTGGAATTGGACGCAGGTGCTGTCATTTGCACAAATGCAGTAGTTGGTGGCATATTCGACATGGGTAATGGCACTGGCTGTCCAGTAATGGGAACAGGCATAGACACAGGCATCGACATAGGTCCCTGTGTCGACATAGCTACAGCTGTTTGCCCTGGACCTTGCAATTTCATTGGTATCATTTGATTGTTTTTTTCTGTAATTGGCACGTCCAATCCGGATGATAAATTTGGCATAGTTTTGTAAACTGGATTGTTCATTTGTATTTGATTCATTTGGTTTATATGATTGATATGATTGATGTAATTTATTTGATTCATTTGATTCATTGCATTCATTTTATCGATTGAATTCATATTTTGCATTTGAAGATTATTCATGTTATAAACACTAGGATAGTCTGAAAAAGATTGTGTTTGCATTTGAGGCTGTGGTTGCGACTTTGGCTGAAACTGGGAATCCGACTGGGATTGCGATTGAGAGTGATGCTGTGATTGTGATTGCGATGGTATCTGTCGTGTCTGTGCTGTTGGATGTGCAGATTGTGATGAGGAAGGTCTATTATACTGTGAATAATAAGATGGTGGTGGTAACTGTGATCCATTTTGCATTTGTGGATGTATTAACCTTTGATAATACATTGGCGAAATATATGGATTGTTTTGAAATTCAAAATTAGCTATTTTTGGTGTAACTGTATTAGAATAATGTGGTGGATACTTTTGTGTTTGAGATCCAAAAGTTAAAACGTATGGTGATGAAGCTTCAGAAAAAGCATTTATAGATGGTGAAACTGCAGGTGATGTATGGTTTGATAATGAAAAAATAGATAATTTTGGAGATATTGAATTTTGTTGTTGATTTTGTTGTTGATTCTGTTGTTGTTGTTGTTGTTGTTGTTGCTTCAAGTGTTGTAATCTTGATGGGATCGGACTCATATCCATTACTGAATTATTCCCTGTACTTGGAGTAATTAATTTATTTTTTAAATGATTAGATTGAGAATCTGAGTTGGATGTAATGACAATAGGCACGGGTTTATTTGACAATGAAGGTCTTACTTCAGAAAATCCTCCATGTTTTTGTAAAAAATTTTTTTTACGTGGAGGAGGTAACATTGAATTTTGAACATTAGAATGAATATTAGGAGAAACAGAATTTGGAGGTGAAGCTAGCAATTGAACGTTTGAAGGATTTAATTTTAAATTAATTGAAGGAGTTTTCGGATTGTTTTCATCATTAAGAATATCATTTGGTTCAGTTGTATTAGTACTTAAACTTGAATGAGAACTTGTAATTGAATTTGAACTTGTGCTAGAAATCGAAGCTTCACTTGACAAGTTATTAATTGAATTTCGTAGATTATTAATTTCCACTTTACTATGTTTATGTTTATGTTTAGCAAAACTTTTATTATTAAATTTGAAATATTTTAAATCTGAATGTTGTGGGTTTTGAGATTCAAATTGATGAACTGTTTGTTTATGTTGACGTAAATTATCCAATCTTGAAAACTTTTTCATACAAAACTCACATTGGAAAGGTCTTTCACCTGTATGTTTCCTTATATGCCTGGCCAAATGTTCAGATCTAGTAAAAACCATTGAGCAGCCAGGATATCCGGTACATTGAAAAAGCTTTCCTTTAGAACGTTTCGGAAGGGATGAAGAAAGAGTAGATTCGGTATTGTCATTTTCTTGATGGTGTTGATGAATATCTTTTATATCATTATTTGAAGTGCTTTCTGGGTCCTCATTATGTTTATGATTATTTGAATGGATCTGAGACATAATGAAAGATTGGGTGGGAATGGGGGTTTTGAAGAGTGAGCAAATAAATTAAAATAAACTGAAATGTAAATATAAGTATTATTGATAGAAAAAGAAAGAATAAAAATTGTAATTGAAAATATTTTGGTCAGAAACGTCTATAAAAACATATAAATAACACAGTGTACCGAAATGAAATGAATGAACAAAAGTGAGCTGAAATCAAAGCAAATTATATAAAAACCAAGTTGGGAGGATGAAATGAAGGAAATCTAGTGGGAGAAAAACAAAAGCAAGAAGTAAAAGGGACAGAAAGTAGAGAACGGGCCAAAAGTCGGGAGTGCAAATGAAAACAAATAAAGTACAACAAAATGAAATAAAGCAAATCAAAGCAAAGCAAAACGAAATAATATAGCAGAATTGTGGACAAAAGAGAGAATGCGAGGTGAAACGAGGTGAAACGAGATGAAGCGGAGCAGTCAGCGGTCAGCAGCCAGTGGAAGACTTGCAGAGAACGTGTATCGTCTGGCCGTCCAGAAGCCGGGGCAAGATCAACAGGACAGGACGAACAAACCACAGACAAAACAACAAACAAACAATAACATGGCACCACCGGGCCAAGCTCGAAAACAAGAAAACTGCACCAGATTTTAGTACGCGGGCAACATGGTTTGCACTACAAAGTGGATAGAACGAAGTGTGATCCACCTTCTTGGCAGCTTGTGGACGTGTTTTGGACCTGTTTCCTACCCGTTTGGCCACAGCAATGTCCCCCGCCGCCCTCTCCATCCAGGAGTACCTATCGGAACAGGCCCTTCTTGAGAAGCAGGCTCGGGAATGCATGCCTTACGATCCTTCCGAGTGCACTTTTGCTCAGGGACCTCTCAGACAAGAACTTTACGCTTGTCAAACATGCCATACATCAACCGGCAAACTCAATGCCGTCTGCTACGCTTGTAGCATCAAATGTCATATGTCTCATGAGCTCGTCGAATTATTCACTAAACGAGAACGAACTTGTGATTGTGGAACATCCAATGTTCATGGTCCATGTCTTGTACGATATCCGCAATGGTCCAGTTTGATTAACGATTCAGATTTCAGTAAAGATTTTACCCCAGATATCCCCGATTCAAATAATAAATACGGTCACAATTTTAATGGTCGTTTTTGTTCTTGTGATAATTCATACAATCCATTGACTGATAGTAATATGTTACAATGCATATTAGGTATTGAATGTGATGAAGATTGGTATCATGAAGAATGTTTAATGGGTTTGAAACCTGGAATAGTTGAGCGAAATCCAAATACAAAAGATTCTAATCTTGATCGATTGAATGAAATCGATAAGAAAACTACTTCCAATTCTGATGATGACAATAACAACAATGACAGTGATGATGGTTATGATATATTACCTCTTGATGGGTTCCCCGATTTGGATTCTTTTGAAACTATAATATGCTGGAAATGTGTTTTGAAATCTCCACAGGAAATGAACGAACTTATCCGTCTAGTAAATTGTGAATTTGTTGCTTATGTCCCTGCAAAATCCTTGGATGATCGAATAAATATCCTTCATTCAACATCTGAACATTCTACACAGAATAAGAAACGTGTTAAAAAGGATTATCCAAAGACATTATTCCTTAAAGAAAACTACAAATCTATTTTAAAATCACATGTTGAATCATTTCCACAGACAAAATTATCGAAATTCCTAATCTCCCATCCATTCATGTTTAACGATGATCCAATTTTTAGACCGCCTGAAGATAATGATGATTCTTCTTCTATGTTTGAATTAGGTATTCGTGAACTTAAAAATGTTCCAACTGAGCAAGCGGTTTATGGTTTAGAAGCATATGACAAAATTAAATCAAAATTAACAGAATTTTTAAAACCATTTGCTCAAGAAGGCAGAATAGTCACAGAAGATGAAATAAAAACCTTTTTCAATTCAGATATGAAAAAATAATTAATGTATAGTATAAACAATTTATAAACAATTTATAACAAATGATAACAAATGATAACAAATGATAACATTTTTTTTTATTTATTAGACTAAGATTGACTATTGTGGTGTATTTGTCCTGCTTGTTCTAGCAACTCTTGATCCAATGACAGCATTATTACTCCCACGTTTTTCTAATTCAATTTGTAATATTTCTAAATATCCATTCCACATAGATTGATTGTTTTTCAAAATCTCAACTTTTTGACGTACATACGCTTGTTGTTCTAAAATACTTTTAATTTGAATCTGCTTAAAAACTCCTTTGGATTCTTCTTGTAAGGATTTACCCATACTTTCAAATCGTTTACCAATTGCTGAAAGCTCGGCAGCTTTTGATGATTTTTCTTGATATGTTTGTCTAATTTTCGTGGATTCATCTTCTGCCTTGCTAATATTCATTTTCAAATTATTCAATTTCTCCTTTAAAATTTCAATCTCTTCATTTTGCTTTCCCTTCTTATCCCTAATTTCTTCCTTTTTTAAATTCAAATAACCTTCGTATCTTTCCTTCAATCCACCCATTTCAGGATTACTCAACACACCTTCAAGTTTCTTACATTCATTTGAAATCCTTTCTTTGATTTTTTCACGTGCTTCAATCTGCACACCTAATTCACGATCCTTTTTAAATATTTCGCCACATTCAAAATTTCCCGAATCAATTATAGATTGTCTTTCAGTCTCATCTAAATAAACAAAATCAAATTCTCTTTCTGTCCTTTCAATCCAGGATTGCATTGCTTGTAATGTAGCATTTATTAAATTCGTAAGATGGAATTGATATAATGCATAGTTAAATGTAGCTGGAACATTTTCATCTTTTGGATTAGGTTTAATACGTTTAACATTATGATCCATAATTTTATCATTATTTTGTTTTATATCCAACTTCGAATTGAAAAATTTATATTCATCTATATTTTGAACCCCTAATATAGTAGATAATTTATATGGTGCATCTAATGTATTCATAACTTTAATAATTAAAGATTCATCCATAATATGAGCTAATTGAGTTTTTATAGTTTGTTTGTATGGATATGAATATTTATTTGAGTCAATCAGCCAATTAATAATTTCTTCAGGTACTGGAGTAATAGTAGATGGTAATTGAACTTCAACATTAGGCCATGATGCAATTGATAATAATGCTAATAATCTATTAAATTGAGTTTTATCTTCGGTTTTTTTCTTTATAGATGTGCCAATTGTACTTCTTTGTCTTTTAATTGGTTGATTACTATCAAAAATAACATCATGTATATGATTGTTTAATTCACATTCATAATGTTCAAGAGATTCGATAACAATAGGTTTTAAAATAGGAACTTTATGATCTAATATACTTGATAAATCATCAAAATCAGTAAATTTAGAATCTAATGATATTATTAAATCACTTTTCAAATCTTCAAATTGTAGTAAATATTTTAATTGTGATGACAGAATTAGATAAACATTTAGTTTTTTACTTTTTTTCTCTAATAACATCTCACAAAATTCTTTATTGTTCTTTGATAGTTTGGGTATATATTCTTCTTTATTATCACGACTTTTATGACCATTGGAATTTTGATCACTATCAGCAGTATTTTGATCAGATAAAGTAACCGCAGCGATGGCTGCAGAAACTTGTGCTTGTTGTTCACGGGCACGTTTTTCTGCAGTTGATGGACGACCTGATTTCTTCCTCTTTTCATTGGAATTGCCATTGGATGTACTATTACTTGCATTTGAATTATTTGTATTTTTCTTTGCACGACCAGGTTTTTTCTTTTTCGATGGTTCAATATTATTCGTATTACCATTATTTGCAAAGTTTGGTGATAATGTGTTTAAATTTTGTTGCTTCTGTTGTTTTTGTTCTTGTTGTTGCAACTGTGAATCTTTATGGAAATCAAAAGATCCATGGTTATCATAATAAAGAGATGAGCCTGAAAATCTATAATATTGTAAACCACGCTTACCTAAAAGAAAGGACTCAATTAAGTCCATTTCCTTTGCATTTGAAACACTTAAAATGATAGTCTTCCGTACATCTCTTTCAACTAATTTATCTAAAATCTCACTGACCTGGTTGTATTTATTAGATAAAGTAATAATATTTTCTTTGGAGTTTAAAAGAAGGAGATTTCGAGGAATATAATGATCGACTAATAATGTTGGATGATTAGTGATTTGTTTGACATTGAAAATAAAGGCATCAATCATAGATTCATCAGACATCATTTTACTATTCTCGCATTCAACATGTACGGTTCCATTGTTGGTATATGGATATTCAGATTTCACTTCCGGTTCAGTCTTAACACTGGTTTCATCAAATTTCAAATCTTTATGTTTGTTCAAATAGTCACGGATGTGCGGTTTGTGGAGTTGGATCATGATATCAATCAAACATTTCTGATACACGGTCTGCTGCAAAGGCAAGTAGTAGACGGGCGCTTTCCCTTGTCCGGGCATGACTGCGTAGTTAACTTAGAAGGAGGGAAACAGAGAAGACAAAAGAGAAGTAAAGAAAAAGAACCACCGGGTGGAAGGAGTGTAAGAAAAAGAAGAATATAGAAAGAAAATAGAAAGAACAAGAACAAGAAGAGACAGAAAGAATAATAGCCACCGCGTTGTTTCAAAGCTTGCTAGTTTGCTGTTTAAAGTGTTTTGGATGTTGTTACAGAGTTTTATACTGGGGCTATATATTAAGTGTACACTAGTCGATGTGTGTCCGGTTCCAATGTCGGATGTACTCGTGGAACCCGTGTGTCTTGTCGCCCTTGATGAAGCACGAGTTGCAACCCTCGTATGGACATCTAAACCCAACGGTTTCCGACCAGGCGTTTTTGCCAAGTTTGTAACAGACAAAGCCAGAGTATGGTAGTTTGGCTAACTCTCCAGTCGAGTTGATTCCATGTGTATTAATCAAGTGGCCACGATAACAAGAGTTGTTTCTTTCGTAAAACAAGGAATCGAATTTTCGGTTTTTTGACACCTTACAGAACGGACATAACGATGGATAATCTCTTTTCATTTTCCTACCTTTGGAGTTGTATTGTACTTCCATCGAATACCTTTTCACCAGTGGGTCATAATCTGATTTTACTTCTGAATTCAAGTAAATATAATTTGGATCGCCATGTTTTTTTGCATATTCCAAGGTGTATTCGTTAGGAGTATTATATTGTTTATAAGATTGTAAATTTGGAAGTACCTTAATAAGTTGTTTCGAACATCCATAACTTGACTTAGAAACTTTAAAACAACCATCGCAACGATGGTTACATTGATCAATTTTATGTAACTCATCAATACTTTCAAAAACGGTTGGTAAGCAGTTTGAAGAAATACCTAATGCTGCCAAACTTTCTTCACTCATTGAATCTTCTACGATTATAGTTTGGACAGGAAAATCTTCTAAAGCAGCATCATCGGAACTATATTCTGATGACGCTTGGTTGGAGTCTTCACTAAAATTTTCAACAACCTCTAAACCTTTTTCATTAGTTTCTTCTTTTTTAAAAGTTATAATATCTTCTTGTTTAATTGTAGGAAGAGGGATTTCAAAAGGTGTTAAATTGGAAAATGAACTTGAATTAGAAAGATTGGCTTGGTTGTTTAATTCAAAAAGCAATTGTTCTCTACTAGAAGATTTTCTTCGTTTATTAATATTAGTATTAAATTTGCTAACCTTGTTAAAGTTGTCGTTAAAAATCCATTGTGGAGGAATAGCAAAGTCGGGTCTGAAATTTGAAGCGTCTAAACTTACTCTTTTCTCTTGACAAAGATATTTATCTGTTTGATTAGAAAGAATATCTTCAGGAGTGAAAAAAATATTACTTGGGTTTGCTGTAAGTACTAAACTTTCATCTCTGAAATCATTATAATAAGATACTGAAGAGTTAAATATATCTCTATGATTTCTTGGAATTTCATTATCATTTGTAATATTTGGGGAATTTTTCAAACATGAATATAACTTATAATTATTACCATTATTGAAATTTAGTAATAGATTATATTCATTATTAGCAACTTCATTAGTATTGACTGTAGTTGATGAGCTGTGATAGTTCCAATTACCCCATAAAGTAGAATCAACACTTCCTGTTTGACGAGAAACTGTTGGTGATAAGTCAAGACTGTTTAAACCAGAATTGTCATTTGGTTTTGACAAAACATCCGCAAACAACTGGTCAAAGTTACTACATGATTCATGTGGAATTTCTTCATTATTAGAAGCATGCAGGTTTTTGTTTTTGTTTTCGGTAGTATTTGAAGCTCCTGATATTGTTGTAGGTTCAGTCTTCTGACTTTTTTCAAATTCAAATTGTCCCATTTTTGTATTCGGTGTTTATCTTTTTGAAAATTAATTTACTATGGCCTTTGTAAATGTTTCTTAATAACACTATTTAGCAATGGCTTTGTATAACATAAAAAAGGAAGAATAGAAACAAATAAAATTACAAGCTGAATTAGAAAGAATAAGCCGTATGGGAAATAAAAAGGGAAACGGATTACAATAAAAGGGTGAATTACAGGACGAGTACTGAGTTCTGGGTGTACAGGATAAAAACCATCCAAGCAGTAGAATTTCTTTTTATGAAGTATCAAACAAACAGAACCTAGACTATGCATTCAAGAGGTCGATCAGCAAAACAGAACAATATTGCACAGTACATACATGGGTTCATAAATATTCGGCTATTATAGTTTGTTAGACCCAAATTTAATATCTCGGACACAGCACTTGCCCAATCGGACTTCCTCCATTAATCATTT
Source organism: Pichia sp. NRRL Y-12824 (assembly GCA_030560915.1). Classification (NCBI taxonomy): domain Eukaryota; kingdom Fungi; phylum Ascomycota; class Pichiomycetes; order Pichiales; family Pichiaceae; genus Pichia; species Pichia sp. NRRL Y-12824. Next base: position 6,924 of record JAKTWG010000014.1, on the reverse strand, counting down.
TGGGACGTTGCAAGACCACACATTCCTAGAATGAGCCCATATTACGGTAATAAAAGATGGAAGCAATTTAGGGAAGCCTTAAAGACCGTTTTGCATTGTTCTAGATTTATGTCGGGAAGCAGAAAAACCGTCCGTCCTTGTGTTTCTGCACTCCGACGTCGGTTTTTGCTCTCCGCTCAACACTCTTTCGGTTAACTAATGTCGTATTATCCATCCAATTAATCACGTCATCTACAACGGCTAGAAACTGCTGGAACAATCCTTGAATTACCGTAAATACCCCACTCCCAGTTCAAATTGCCCGAGATTACGTCAGCTCGACCCGTTTGTTTGGTCCGCTGTCGAAAAGAGTAAAATCTGGGGATAAGTCTGGGGTATAGTACTGATATATTTGGTTAGAGTTTGGGGCAGAACCTTGACACTGTCTGGCCGGCGATCTTTGGCAGACAGAATATGTTCAAGTCGTTTGCGTCCATATTCAAGAAGGCTCCAGTTCCGGTAATCCCTGTTACCCCGGAGTTATTGCACAAAAGACACGCATTGTTTACCAATCTTGAACATATTTACAAAACTCAAATAGGATTGCTTGCAAATACGTTACCAGCAAAAACTATTGAATCAGTGCCTCTGATTCAACATTATACCGATTTATTAAAAGATTACAATGCTCAGTTAATTGAACTTGAAGAAAACGATATTCTGAATGGAAATTATACTGAGGAAAATTTTCTCAAATTAATCAATAAACAACTGGATAGTAAAGTATCTGAACTTGAAATTATAAATTCTAAAATTACATCGTCTGATCTGTCCTCACTTAATGAAAATTATTCTAAATTAATAGACACATTTTTTTATCATTTTCATACAAATAGAATATCTGCATCTTTTGCATTAAAAGAATATATTTATCCAAAACCATTATTACAAAAATATAATGCAAAAACTGTTCTTAAAGAAGCTATTAAAACAACATCAAGAATGTTATCACTTAATGATTATCCTATCCCAAAATTTGAAATTACAGAAAATCCATTAAATCAACAAATTTATTGTATTTCACCTCATGTTGTTCACATTATGTTTGAATTATTTAAAAATGCAACCATTCCATCAGTAAATGTCAATAAGCCAATTAAGATAAATATTTATAAAGAAATAATTGATGAACAACGTTCAATAGTTTTCGAAATAAAAGATAATGGTGGAGGTATGCCAAAATCTACTCTTGATAAAATTTGGCAATTTCATTATACAACATCTAATGCTAATGATCGTGATCCAATTCATGGATTTGGTATGGGATTACCACTTTGTAAAGTTTTTGCAGAGTTTAATGATGGCTCATTAAATTTAGTTAATCATGAAGGTGATGGAGTTACTGTTTATTTGAAACTTCCAGAAGTTGTTGAATAATTAATGGTATATTTTGTTAATTATAATAATATATAGATTGGTATAAAGTATAGAAGTAAAACTAAATTGTAGATTTTTTTATAGATATAAAATTCTTGTTCTTCTTTTAATAATTTTATCAACATCTTTATCTTGATAATCTTTTTCAGCTTCTTCGATTTGATACATTAATTCTTTAGCATCTCTTTCACACATAACTTCATCCCTAAATAAGAAATAATCACCTTGAACGTTAAGACCACAAATAACACATTTTAGGCAATCAATATGAAATGCTTCACTAACATCATTTTGTAAACATTCACCTTCAACACCTTTATTACAAATTTTACATAATGATCCATTTAATTCATGGAAATGAGATTCACAATATGGTTGATTATTAAAAACATAACATGAACTACCTTTATTAAATTTAGCTCCACATTTTTGACACCCAAAACAAGATCTATGCCATTGTCCTGAAAGTTGATTATCTTTAGACCAAATTTTCTTTTCATTTTCAAGAATTATATCACCACATTTACGGCATGGACCTTCTCCAGGAAGATAATAAAGTTCTTCTTGTTGATTAAATTTTTCAATATCATGATAATGGTTATTTTCCTCATGATTATTAAATATTTCATCATTTGACGGATTCTGAAAATTTTCCTTTTCAGGTGTCGTTATTCCTGATGATGCTCTTAATGCAGTACTATCAAAAGAGGTAGAATTACTTGTATGAGATAATGATGCATATGGATGATTTCTAATATTATTTTCTGGGACAGAATGAGTTATTGAATCGGAATTTGAAGAGATTGAACCTTTTCTTTCAAAATGACGTAATGGAATTTCAAAATTATTTGTATCCACTGGCTGGATATTATTGGTATTTGTAGTATCATTGATTCCAAAATTTTCAATATCGTTAATCATTTCTGAAATAACATCTTTGTCAGTAAGAGATGGTACAAGAGGAAGAACTGGTTCTTGATTATTTGGTAATGTATTCTCTTGTTTTTGATTTGGTGTTGATACTGCATTCACCTTTCTCTTGGTAAATCCCCTACGAAGAAGTTGATCTTCATCAATATCTCTTTCTGGGTGATCATAATAATCGTTTGTATCATAATCATTATTATTATTATTATTATTATCTTCATTGGCATCATTGTTATCTTTATTAGCATCACTATCGTCAATATAAGTTGAATCAATGTAATCATTTGCTTCAACTTTTGGTTGTAAATCTTCAGCATATTCAATAGAACACCTAGATGGTTCTTCGGACACTTGAAAGTTAACTATTTCAGGCTGTAATACATGTAATTCATCATTTTCTAAATGCTCATATGGTGTGGTTTCTTCAGAACCATCTTCTTGAATAAATATGTTAGGAGTTTGAAATTGAGATTCCTTAGAAATAAATAGTGGACGTTCTTCATAATTTTCAGATGTAGTTTTATTAGAATCATCTACTCTTGAATCTTCGATTTCACCTTCTTGAATCATACTCATGTTATTAATGTTTGAATCAATGATTTTACCATTAGGAATTTCATCATCATCATCATCATCATCATCATCATCATCTAAACTTTGTAAATTATAAATTTTCATATCTTTAGTTGATAAAGTGCTTATTCTTTTTGTGCTTTGATTATGAGGAATACTGATATCGGATATCAAAGGAGTATAATTTTGAGGATCAGATTGTTCTAAATCCAATTCTAAATCAGGTTCTGTAAAGTTAATGGTTTGACGTAATCCCATAAGTCCTCCGAAAGATTCTTGTGAAGTATTGTTAATTGTATTCATATCAGTAGAAGTGGTTTGTAATGCAAGTTGTTGATCTAATGAACCTACAGTGTTCTGAGAATGAGATGAATAAGTAGATAATTGTTGTGTTGGTATACTATGTTTAGATGATAAAGTATCAACAATTTGAGTATTCAATTCATTTGTACTTGTAGTTATTGTTGATGATCTGTATGATGATATATCAGTATCATTAAGATGAGGAAGTTCTTCAGCAATAGATTGAGGTTGAATGTGCAAATTGGTATTATCATTGTTAGGTATATTTAATTCAGATTCTAATTCAGAAGGTGAATCTGACTCTGAATCTGAATCTGAATAAATATATGGTCTTGGACCATTAATTTGAGAAATTGGCCTTGGTGGTAAATTTGTTGAAGATTTTAAAGGATCATAATCATTCGATTCATAGTTGTTGATGTTAGAATCAAGGTTTTCAGGATCAATAATTTGTTCACCTACGATTTCATTAATTACAATAGGATTTTCATTAGGTATACTTTCAGTTGAACTATTTTTAAATTCTAAATCCAAATTGTTTTTTATAACTGGAGAAAGTTGAATGTCAGGTACAATTAAATCTGGAGTATCTGGAAGTTCAGTTGCAAATGGGATGGTATTTTTCTGTTTTGGTGTATTTAGACTTAATTTTTCTTTTGCATAATTCAAAATATTGTTTTTCTTTTTAGAACTTGAATTTGACATTAAAACTGAAGATGGGGTTGGAGAATGATTATTTAATAAATCTGGAGTTGATGTGTTGTTAGTAAATATTTGATTTGTTGTGAAATTTCTCGTTTTAGCATGTGCAGGATTTTTAAAAGAATCAGTTGAATCAAGATATTTATGATGATTATTATTGATTTCTGTTGGTAATGAAGAAAAAGAATTGTTTATTTGATCTGGATTATTAGAAACAGAACGATACTGATGTTTTTTCGGAGACTCAAAATTTGAAACAGATCTTTTTGAACGGTTAAATTTATTAGGTGGATAAAATTTTTCATTATCTAAATTAGACAAAGCATTTATAGTTGGAGGACCATTAGGATGAGTATGAGAATGAGTTAAAGAAGAATTTCGATGACCTTCAGGTTTATAAACGTCAAAGCCTGCTCTTTCCATAACACCACGTACACGTACTTTTGTAGTTAGAGGTGGGAAAGCAGAGTGAAATTTGACTTGAGGAAAGGAAGATTTCATGAAATCGGGCAAATCATCAAGGTCTATATGTGTAGATGGTTTATTGAAATTGTTATACGAGGCCATTATTGTAGTATTGTGTAGAATTGGAGTGTGTTATCGATGTTTAAAGGCTAGTACGGTAGAGATCAAATGAGTGACAAAAAGTTGGTTAACTGCGGTTCGTGTTATACGGGGGGACGGGTATAAACAAAAGAGAAAGCTAGCAATAGAAGAAACGGCCAAAGAAGCAGAAGAAGGAAAGGCAGATCGGACCCTGGCAAAAACAACACGACGACACCGACACCGACACAACACAGCACAACACAACAAACACAGCTCAGCAGCTCTCACGTGCCACTCCCGCCGATCGTCGCCTTCACCTTGGCCCTGGTCCGTGTCTTCACCTGGTCAGTACTCTGTGCTTCCCGGAACGGGTTCGCCGTCTGCCACAGGGCCACCACAAAGAGAGACAGATAGATGCCCAACGAGACGCCCAGCACCGACGCCGTCGCCACCAGGGCCACGAGCTGGCAGAGATAGTTCCAGTACCGTGCCAGTGTCTCCAGCACGAACAGCTCGTCCAGCGTCAGCTTCTCTTCTGACTTCCTGCTCTCTGCTGAGCCCTGCGACGCCACCGCAGAAACGTCGGCATCAACCACAGGCTCTTCATCGTGTTCTGCCACCGCCTCTGCCACCGCCTCTGCCACCGCCTCTTCCTTTGCAATCACCTCTTCCAGACGTGCTTGTTCCTGCATCGTCTTCTCGAGCATCGGTATGGTGGCTGTCGTAGCGGCTGTCGTGTCCGTAATCGCCGTGGTCCCAGTGGCGTTGACGGCAGACACGGATATCGATGCCGACGCAGTAGAAATAGGTGACGATGTAATCAGCGACGGTGTGAACCCGTTGTAGTTGTACTCTGTTTGTATAGAAGCTGTGGATTTGGCATCATTATCATGTTCGTGATTGTCTTGACCGCTCCCGGCACTGGCACCGGCAGCAACATCGATGGGGGACGCCACTGCTTCCCCATGTTTGTCGGTATACACTTCTTCGTTGTTCATAGTGTATGCGGATCTATATAGATTAACGAGCCCTGTACAAAGAAGAAGAAGAAAAAAGTGAAGAAGCAAGGAAGCAGGAAAGGAGAACGAACAAAGAAAAAACGTAAAACGAAGCACACGCTGAGCAGAAGATGAGCCCTCAAATTCCGCGGCGGGTTAATGCTGCTAAATAAGATGTCGTATATGCTGTAGATGCTATATGTGCTGTTTGGAAGTACACAGCATCTTGATGGAGAATACCAGCCAGCAGATACTCACAAAGGGAACCAGGATACACAGTTCAAACAGATACTCCGGCAGATGCATCGTCCCTTTGACGCTCTGCTTAACAATCCATCTCGTGTTGTTGTACAGTTTCTGACGTCTCTGATAGTTGGTTCGTAATCTGTGTATCTCATTCATGATATTCCTGCTGTGTTGTTTGGCTTCAGATATTTCCAATTTGGCGATTTCAAATGGAATGATTGATTCAAACATCTTAAGTCTGAAATTTAGTTGCATTATCAGTTCATGGTTTGAATTTTCATTATTGTCGTTGGAAAATGATGCGTCATAAATTTCAGAGAATAGAGATATACCGTAAACAAATGTTCTTTTGAATTCATCTATATGCGCAAATTCATGGTTGATTATTGAGGAAATAGTGTATTCGTTAACCACAATATTGTCGTTGATTATGTAGCAAAGATTAGTGAATAATGTTTCAAAGAATGTATATATTGATTGATATGAATTGAAAATTTTGCTTTTCAAATCCGAGGCTATTTTCAAGGCTTGGCGTTCAAATAATTCAGGCAGATGATATCGGACGATAATTTTTAGATCGTAAGCTAAAGATTTGATATGTTGATACAGTAAAAATATCGAAGCTTGTTTGAATAATAGTTGGGGTTCCAGCATATTTATAATCTGATATTTTTCATCATCTATCCCCCAATATTGACAATACGAAATAATTTCACCTTTCTCATGACTCTCAAATTGATTGTTTTTCAACTTCATTAATGTTTTTTTGTCATTATGTAGTTGATTTAAAATGTTGTTCACCGGCTCGTACTGTGAATAATATCGTATACATGTTGTTGATTTTGGTAAAAGAAGAGTTTTTGGCACGAGACTATTGTGTTTTTCAAAATCACAAGTGGAGGCGGGTGTGTGCACACCCACGTCCATGTCATGTGAGTATCTGTCAAATACTGACGAGAACGAATCTGTTGAGTCCATGATAACCGACACAGGTACAAAGAGTATAAAAGTTTATCAGAAAGAACAAGAAAAAAAAAAAGAATAACATGTAAATAGGTAAACAACTAAGTAAACAAATCAAAACAAAACAAAACCTGGAGAACGTGTCGCAATCTGGGTATAATTACCCGGATTGCGGGAAGAGAAAGATTTAATAGAGAAAACGCTGATGGAATTTTTCACTGTGGTTGACGTGAAAAATGGACGTTGATTA